>JXSR01S019573.1:0-10320 GCA_000969725.1 Ophiothrix spiculata | reverse complement strand
AGGAGGGGAACCAGGCAAAACTTTCGATCAACTCTGGGATTATGAAGGTATGATTGTAGGGGGAGAGAGGGGGGTGGGGAATTCATCAATATTTCCATCACATGGAGGTGAACGCACCATTTTTCAATGATCCAGGGAACCTAGGAGGGGAACCAGGCAAGCCTTTTGATCAACTCTGGGATAATGATTTTAACTGTTCCCTTGCACTAGGCCTTGCATATACTCAAAAGCTCCCGAAGTGCAATGAACAATTATCTTGTGTGTTCTGAATAAACATGCTTCATCACAAAACAACAATGCTATGCTCCTGTATGAAAAGATACGGTGAGTTGTTGAATATCTGATACTTTGATAATTTGAATGATCAGGAGGAGCAGCATATTGTAGCACACATATGTAGTTTTGGAGATTCATTTGTTTAGCCAAGTTTACACAGACGTTTTATGGTTAAACTTAAAAGAGGTTGAGAGTTAGACCAGGTTTAAAGTTAGACCTGGTATAAGGCAAAAAAAAAAAGAACTTTGTCTCAGGTTCCTTAGGCCCAAAACCCTTTTTTTTGGCCTAAGTGAAATTTTGTTCCACAGCTAAATATATTTTCTCAACAATATTGTCATATTTTGTGTTGTGTGTGTAAGATTTTTGGTTGAATATTTAATAAATTATTTTAAAGCACTTGCAGTTCAAAAATGCTTCAAAATGTCTTTTTATGGCAGTAGTAATTTTGACTTAGACCCGGTCTAACTTTAAACCCAGTCTAAATCTTAAACCACTTTTGTGCATTAGGACCTAAAAGTTTTGATTCCTTTCAGAATCTTTAGCTAGTTGTAAACCTGCTTACTGAATTACGGAAGTACTGAGCAAGTCAGATTTTTAATGTAAGCCCTAACATCTCAAATGAGGTGTTTAGTTTTTACAGAACTGCCAAGGTACTAAAGCCGAGTGAGAAAACCTTTTCATTTTTATGCGTCTGGTGCGTCGAGGTTAAAGTTCAAACACAACTCACGCGATACTTTGTGAGCTTGCGTGATTTGTTTGTTCTGGTTTTTTTTTCCAAAATGACAAAAAATCATTTTTGGCCAATTTTGGACCTATTTTTGGCAATATTTCAAAAAGTAAGTCAAAAATCAAAAATTTGAGAAATGCATTCCTAGACATGTGTTTCTAGATTCTAAAAGGCATTAAGTTGTTTACAAATTAATGGTCCAGGAACAAGGGTTTTTTGGACCTTGGTCCAAAACTGACCTAACCATCATCTTCTACATGAGAATCCACATTTAGAAATGTATACTTTAACGGATTTACTTATCGGTTGCTGAGTTACAAAGAATAAAATATTTCAGAAAATGGGGGGTTAACTGTGCCCTTAAAATACACCCCAAATTATGTCTTTACAAATTGAAGTTGCTTTATTTTCATCTATGGCTTGATTAGAAACTTTATTGAATTTGGTTTGAATGTTGTTTAACCACCCTGTATTACAAAAAACACACAAGGGCAAGGTTTTTGAGCAAAAAACTGTCAAAGTAACCCATACATGTTGTGATTCAGGAAGGAAACACTTGTAATAAACATGATGTACAAAAGTGTTGACAGTTGATTACTGACTGACGTACAAATGTTCTCATGGTAATATTCAGCAGTAGTAGTAACAGTTAGTGGGATAGCCCTACAATGTTCTTTATCGGGTTGTGGGGTGCATTTTTTTTTTCATTGTCTCTAGCATGTGTGCCTTGCATATAAAATTCCTGATTTGTAGAACCCCAGATATCAATTTTATTTGAAAGTTTATAACTGACAAGAAAAAGAAAAAAGGTTTTTTTATAGTTTTAAGCTTCAAATTTCCTACTTATTTCCATTTACTATTTTTTCTGTTCCCTTTGGCCTGTATTCACAAAAGAGGAATTACTTTATTCCAGGAGTAACTTTTTATTCCATTGATGATTGATATCATTAAATTTGTCACATAGGAAGAAGAAAGTTATTCAGTGGACTATAGTTACTCAAGGCATAAAAGCCAACTTAATTCAGGACTGTAGACCATCTCTATTCCGAAAATGAATGATCCATTTTGTGAATACAGACCTTTGAGTTTTCATCGGCTGTGATATGGCAGAACCTTGTAACTCAAATGTTGGCGTTTCGAGAAAAAGGCACATAAAGTTTGAGTCACTGCCTTTTTTGATTAATATTAAAATATGATTCAAAACAAAACTTAATATATAAGGTACAATTATATTATTTATCATATGCCTTTTTACCTGAAATATGATAAATTATTTTAAAGATATAAATGATTTCATGAGGTTACATTGTTTGGCATTTAAATCTGATCCCGATTTGAATATAAGAGAAAATAAATCAAGTTTCTATCTTGTTCTGTAAGTATTTGCATGATAAACAGCATATATTATATGCTTTTGTATGCATATATTGCTTTAGAACCAAAATTAAACCAAATAGACCACCTCCTTCTAACTTCCCCCATTATGACCACACTTTATAATGGCAAATCAGTGTATCTCAGACATACGTTGTTTTGCCAAATTACTAAGATCGCCAAAATCAGTGACATAACTTGAGATACGTCGTTCTGCCACAAAAATCGAGAGGAAAATCCAAAAAAGTGCTGAGATACGTTCTACTATATCTCCGAAATGTTATGAATTCTGGGACTTTCAGAAATGAAAATAGCACCCTCAATCACTCTATACTAAAACCTGTTTTTATCTCAAAAAAATGAGTTACATGGTTCTGCCATATCATGGCCGTCATATTATTCGATTGTATCCTTTTTTTCTGGGGACAAGTCTTGGGGACAGTTTAGAGTCTTTTTGCCCCGCCCCTTTTTTTTTTACACTACTGCGTAGTTAAATAAGTTGTTCTGAGGTGCTAATTTTCTTTCTTTGGATATGTTCATGTTGGATAAGATGTTGTTAACAGCAAATACTGTATGGGTAAAATAGATAACAATTCTTGATTCTTTTTATACACCATTCCTAATTTACTTCACCCAATTATTTTGACTTAAAAGGAAGTGGTAAAATTTCAATTAAGATTTAAATGCCAAATTTGAAGACAATGATAAATTATCATGCTAAGAAGTTTGAAATAGAATAGATCAAGGCAATCTATAATTATAGACCTAATAAAACGTTAGGGGGAATCCCGGTCGGGGAAAGAACGTGGCTGATGTAGCTTTTTATGAAGTATAACAGCTAGGCTCTGATTTAAGGTGGCCTAGCACAGAAATGGTGACGGCCACGAGTAAACTGATATCAGCAGTGTTGGACACAATTTCAAAGTATTTATCCTGGGCTTTTGGCGTACTTTTTTGGCATACTGTATCTTGCGCTTTAATAAAACGTGATCTTAAATGTGCATCATTTTTATATTCAAGCATAAGACCATGCGTGTTACTCCCCCCTTTTTTTTATTTCAGAAATGTGATCAGCACATATGAAAACACCATATATCAAAAAAAAAAATAGAGGAATTCTATCTGTGCTAAGTCACCTTAACTGTGCATAATTCTTGCTATCTTGCAGGTTTCAACAGCACAAGCTCTTCAGCACTTCTCCCTTCAGTGGATATGCTGGAGGATAATTTTGGAAACTTGAGTAGCTTTAGCTTTGATAAAGTAAACCAGGCTCATCATGATTTTGTTTATAAGTCTGGCTTATGTTTTTTCATACCAAAATCATTATCATTTACTTCGGTAATAGTGCACATACGAGGGGTGGGGGTATCAAAAAGTTTTAAAGATCACCAAGAAGAAATACATCAGGAACATAATTTCAATATGTGATCCTTTAGTCATCTTTACATAGCCACTGTGCAAAGTAACACATTTCCTCCACTAAAAACTGACTGTCCACAGACCGACTTAACTCTTTTAGCCAAAAACACCCACAATGTATTTAGCTAAAATCAACATTTTTCAAGTCAGCCATGCTTTATTACGCCATCATGATGTCATATTTTGGCTAATTTCCATAAATTTGATATCAATGGAAAGCGGAGACCCTAGCCTATACTATGGTATCAAATATTTTAACTTTGGATGTGTCTTCATAGAAGTACCGGACTATGACACTTCAAATGCAGGGATTTAATCTTGCCACATATCTTTAATTTCTCCATGCAGTTTAACTGGTTAGCGGAGGCAAGTTATTGACATCTATCAACACCTGTATGGAAAGTATAAATGCTATTGATTTCATTTTTGCACCATAATGTACAAAAGGACGAGTGACCATCCTGACAAAAGTTCATCGATTTAGCTTCTTCCCTTCTTAGTGATCTTTAAAACTTTTTGACACCCCTCGTACTTCATGATGCATTTTCAACCAAAACACATGGCATTGACTTGATACAAAATATCAAATTATATGTCATTTTATAAAAAAAACTGCTCTTTTGGAAAAAGTACACTTAAAAAAAACCATAAGCCCAAACTAACTTAAATCCAACCTTATTCTCACCCTAATCTTACTGGTTTTTTTTTCTCTCTCACATCGCTCAAAACAATTCATGGCTCAAAACAATTGTTTTGTTTTTTACAGTTGTTGAAGCTTTCTTCCTGGGGCAAGACAACAAATACCTTGAAGTTGAACTCTGTCCGTGAGTATACATGTAATCGTTAACTTTTAAGAAGGAATTTATAAATTATGGAAAAATATTCAAAAAAAGGTATGATGGCTATTTTCAAAGTTTGGTGCACATTATCAACCATGCATGATATGACAGGTGAATACAGCACATTAATTTATCAGAATTTCCAGGAGGAAATTATATATGACAGCATAATGATGTTAAAAGGAAGAACAGTCTGAGGCTTTAGTCAGAGATATGAAAAGAAAATATTGTATAAATATTGTTGCAAATCCAAGAAAAATGTAAATACTTTCAAATCTCATGAATTAATAACTCATAATGTTGCATTTTGCTAGGGTCACTCCTGACTTTCAAAAATTGACCAACAGGTTTTCAAGATGGTGTACAAAACTTCAAAAAGTTTTAAAATTATGTTTTGTTTATGGTCAAATCTTGGGAATTCTAATGCAAAGATTCTCCAAAAGATATAGAATGGTTTATAATTCTAAAAATCTTACAGGGGGTCACACTAAATTTGATACTTGCTAACTAATTTACCCGGGGGGCCACTCAAGTATAATGCCACGCTATGCATGACCACAGTTTTTCAAAACACCCCCTAAAGGGTGATTGTTTGTGAAGCCAAAATATACCCTTTTTCACCCATGCACACCCTAAATCGAGAATTTACCGTTACCGTTTTAACACTAGGGTATGAAAAAGTACCCTATTTCTTGAAAATGAGCTAAAATGGCTGTTTTTGTTACCCTAAAAGGTGTCACCTTTTGTCCTCAAAAACAACCTTATTCACCTTTTTCTTGGTCACGCTATGCCTGCAGCATTATACTTGAGTGGCCCCCCGGGCTAATTTATGAGATTTGTGAACTCTTGAAATGAAATACTTATAAAATTGATAAAAAAAAGTAGAAACAACATTGGCACCAACAGTAAAACTACCAAATTAACAATCCTAATATTTGGATTTAGGGTTTCCCAACAGGAAATCGATCTTTACTGCAATTAAATCCCATATAGCATAACGATGCACCCAAATAGGTGTGAAATGGATGCGCACTACCACCCATCCCAAACAACTATTCAAATTGCCTGCTTTTATGTATATGAATTGCAGGAGCTAATGTCACAGCTTATTAGTTTTATAGGGGAAAACTGTGCTTGGGCTAAAATTTCAGTAAAGATTGATTTCCAGTTGAGATACCGTAAATCACATTTTCAACTCTCAATAATAAGTGTCCCAAGGATTAACTTTGACTCTATCATCAATATATCACATAAATATAATCTTACCACGTTTTCACTTTTTGATTCAAATTTATCAATTTTTTATGTAACAAGGATTTTTCATAATGCCCGATGTGGGATGCAATTGGGAACATATATTTTTTCTAGAAATTGTTAATTCATTATGCTGATATCCAGCATGAAACTTCACTCCAGTATAGTGCAAAAATGTATTAGAAATCTTCTAAACACATATACTTCTGCATCCAAAATCCAATGGCAATACACGTCCAAAGTGATTTACAGTAGGAATAATTGATGAACACTCTTCAAACTCTTATTTTTTTTCCTAATTTCAGACATGGTCAACATATTGTGCTGATGCTACAAGATGATAAGAAATTAATTAAGGTATGTATGCAGTTACGCTGGGCTCCGACGTCTTATCCAAAAAAAGACGCTGGTAACCGCTAATCAATCTAAGAACTTGATTGGCCCGTATCCTAAAGGCATTTTATTAATTTTCAGCGTCAAAACACTTACACATGTGACGTATTGGTGATTGCGCGTAGTTAAACGCGGTACGTCATGCAGAGGTCGCGCATGTAAACATCGCCATTTTGTCAACCTCTTCACCAAAACCTTCCATTCACCAATGATTTCCGTGTAGTTAGATAGGGCGAGTGAGCTGCATGGCAAGTAGTGTAATTCTTCTGGTCAAAATTTTGACTAATCATGATCAGCCGTTACCTGCTATGATGGGCAGTCTGACCCATATAGTAAAGCGCCCACATCGAGGGTACCAGCGTAGTATGCAGTTTGCACTGAAAGATGTAAATAGTAACTGAAAGAATAAACTGAAATAATTTTGGGCCTTTATGTCACGAGAAGACAGAGCCCACAGAAACCCTATACTTTTAGCTGTTTTACACGCTGCAGGAAAGCTAAGTATGGGCATCAACCAGCATCCTGGTCTATCCTACGCTGGTACCTTAGATGTGGTGCTTCACTATATGGCTCAGACTGCCCATCTTGGCAGGTAACGAATGATCATAAATCAAAATGTTGACAAGTGGAATTACACTTTGGTTGCTCACTGGCTCTATCTAACTACACGGCAATCATTCATGAGTGGAAGGCTTTGGTAAAGAGGTTGACAAAATGGTGATGTTTTACATGCGCGACTTCAGCATGGTGCACCTTGTTTAATTTAAACATGTTGCACAAAACTTGCGCATTCATAATGCGCCACGCATGATATGTTTTTGATACTCAGAACAAATGCCGCCAGGACATGGGCCAACCAAGTGCCAAGAATTACTGGCATCTTATTTTGGATAAGATGTTGGAGACCTGTGATGGTCTGTCCAAGTCATTTATGTAAGCAGTGGTATAAAGGGGAGTTGGTCTATCCCTCCTCCTCCCACCTATTTATAACCATCCAGTTATGAAAGGATACAGTTAAAGTAGCTTATTAATCAGGGCCGTACGAAGGCGTGTAAGCCAAGGGGGGCAAACACAAAATTTTGCTATTTTCAGTCAAAAATCGATATAAAACCTTGATATTTGTGCTAAAATTGGCTTATTTTGACTTAAACGGGACATTAATCTCGGGACAGTAAAAGTTGTAAAATATCGTCCCGATATTTTGATATTTTATCCCGCCAGCGTCCCGCTTTTTCGAGCCAGGGGGGCAAGTGCCCCCTCTGCCCCCCCTGCTTCGTACGACCCTGTTATTGATGATTGTCCTTCAGGGAATAATGATTTTCAAGCAAAGGTAAGGCTACATGGACCCAAAGATGTATGCTTGAATTAGCATTCCTGCCCTGTGTCATATCGCTAAAACTTCAGAGCTGCAGGAGGTGCTGTCCCCTCTGACACTTCCTTGAACTGTGCAATTGTAGAAGTAGAGCGGATAGCACAAGGGATGCTATTGAGTTTTGGAGCACCTACTGTAAATGCTCGGTTACCATATGAAGATATTGTTACACATGGTCCAGCCTGCAGAGCCAGTTGAGTCGATGAACGGAGAGATTCATTGCTAGATAGTGAGATGAGGTTACAAATATAAGCAGGGGCAAAGCCATGGATAGCTTTGTATTTCAACAGTAAGATTCCAAAATTAGTCCTGTCTGTAATGTGTAGCCAGTAGAGGTTAATTCCTATTGCAATTAAGTCTCTGTGCAAGTTGAATTAATTTCAACTTAAACAAAATCTTCTCGCAATTATATAGATCCAAAAAACAACCACCAAATAAGCAAGAACACTTTATGCACGGCACACTTTAGAAAGGGTGGGTCTAGAAAAATCCAAAAATTGTCAAAAGGGTGAGGTTAACAGAATTTCCAGTATAAAGGGTGCCTTGATAAAAAGGGTGGGTTGCTTACCCTGTGACTATTTTGAAATTATTTTGATAAGATCTGGGAATCAGAATGAGCAGATCATCATAGTGATGTAAGATATTGTTGTCATCATTTATGTTCTCCACATTGCTGAGCTAGGGTTAATCAATAAACCAAAGTGGGATGAATTCAGAATTCAGTTCCCCATCAGTATGAAAAACTTACCAAAACTTTCTAAAAAGGGTAGGTTTAGAGAACTTTCAGTCTAAAGGGTGTCTGAATAAAAAGGGTGGGGTTCAAACCCCACTGCATACAGTGAAGAAGTCCTGTAGTGACAAAACTGAAGAGTAACAAGCCCCATATTTGTGTACAATATAATAAACTGACATCCAGACTTGGATATTATTTAAAAGTTGAAACAGACATTACGGGCCCTGTCAACCCTTCGTTTTCAGAAAGTGGTTTTGATTCTGTAACTCAGCAACGAATAATTAAATCCATATAAAAGTATACATTTCTAGAAGTGAATTTGCATACTGAACACACTGGTCAGGTCATTTTTGGACCAAAATGTGCAATTTTGGCCCTAAGGTCCAAAAATCATGTTTTTGGCCTTAAAATTTACGGGAAAGCTAACTACACTTTGCTTTAGTAAAATTTTGAACTGTTTCACTTTTTAGAATCTAGAAAGCAATATCTAGGAACACTTTTTTCAAATTTTTGATTTTTTTCTTCATTTTTGAAATATTGCCAAAAATAGGTCAAAATCCCACTGCTGACACCAAAATTTGTAGCAGCAGTGGGATTTTTGACATTTTTTGACCAATTTTAGACAATATGTCAAAAACTAAGAAAAAAGGTGTTCCTAGATTTTGCTTTCTAGATTCTAAAAAGTAAAATGGTTCAAAATTTCACCAAAGCAAAATTTAGTTAGCTTTCCCGTAAAATTGGTCCAAAACTGACCTCACCATCATGTTCAGTATGCAAATCCGCTTCTAGAAATATATACTTTTATTTGGATTTAATCATCCGTTGCTGAGTTACAGAGCATAAAATATTTCAGAAAACAAAGGGTTGACAGGGCCCTTTATTTATATTAGGAATGTTGATAGGAGGAAAGTGAATTACAGATCATCAGGAATGCAATGAATAAGACATAAATTTCTTATTGGAACATCAGAGAACAATGGCAGCCATTTGTTTCAAATGCTAGACAGACCGGGAGACAGACCAAGGCGACTTGACACCTTGATATGCACAGTGATGAGACCCCACATGGTTGTTTGCCCCCAGCAACTAACCCAAAATTTGGAAAATCAGAGTTGAAAAATGGGATGAAAGAAAAATAAGTTAATTATTTACTTTCATAAATTTTACCCAAAGAGATTTGTGTATCATTTGTCTTGGAAATATTCAAAAAAAAATATTATTTTTTGTCCTGACTATACGTAGTAACACATTTTTTTTTCAGTCCAAACTTCCACTAGAATTCCAAGCCACCATCACAGGGAAGACATGGAGAGGTGTAGCAGAGATCCCGCTAGATTATCTCCCACCACAGATCACCTTATTTAATGCATACGCCATTCACGGATCAGGGGATAAAAGACAGTATGAGGCATTGAACCCAGTACCAGCTGGCAAATATCCACATCCAGATTTGTAAGTACAAAACGACAGAAATAATGGTGATTTGTCTGACTGGAATTGAATTCAGTACTGCAATTACTTTGTCAACACTATAGTAGGTTTTTGATTAACTGACTTTCTGTATTAGTCACATGACAGACGGTCGTAATTCTTTGTATGGATTTTTCCCACTAATCGGTTTTCCTGCGAGGCCGTATCCCGCGTGTAATGCCAATTTTCAGCCTCAGCTTGTGATTTAAGCAGTCCCCCCAGAAAAAAATGTTTGCCATCCCCCCAATAAAATCAAGAAAACACTGTTGATGTAAGTCTGAAAAAATAACCTTTTTAAGAATCTATTTTTCAAAAATTTCCCAAAATGGTGCAAATTTCGTCAATCTTTTTTAATAAAAAATTCTGAAAATGTTCACCAAAATATCTCAAAATTTTGACATGGAAAATTTGATTTTTAATGAATTTACGCAAAATTTAGGTAATTTGTTACATGGAAAATTTT
>JXSR01S019571.1:0-15719 GCA_000969725.1 Ophiothrix spiculata | reverse complement strand
AACTAGCTTTTGAAGTACTTAATGAAAGCATCACATGTAATACCGGCTTAAGATGTTATTAATGGATGTAAGGGACACGTTCCGTTTCACGTTTCCGCAAAAGAAGTGGAAATGGTGTTTTTCAATATTTTTCCCAAAATAGACACGAGGCATCTTCAGCTGTAATGAAACCCCATAGATAAAAGGGGAAACAGTGAAAAGGTACCATACCCTAAAAGACAGGAATACATTTCATGTCAATGTGAGATACCTTCCCTGTGTTCTACATAAAGCTTATAACTGATTGATTGCTTACTTTGATAGGTGATTGACAGCTATAGGATATAGCTCAGATTGACATTTAGGGATGTTTATTCCAAGTTCAAGTTAATTCTGATTTCACATTCGTAAGTTGGAACAACTGCAAAGTGAATGTTTCCCTCAATAGGTTAGATAAAATAAGCTTATATGATCAAGTGACTATTAAGCAGATTGAAAATGAACTAAAAAACCAAAAAGGGAATTTGAAATATCTAAACAAAATGTTTGGTTTCCCTCAATAGCTGGGGATCATTTACCGAATGGTCATTTACCAGACGCAGATGTTACACCAACTAAGCATTCATCTTTATGAGAATGTATGTAAAAGACCCAACGATATGTGTTAACATCTTTTATTCTAGATTAATTTGATTAAAAACATGAAAAAAATGATGTTTACTAAATCTATTTTAAACTTTATAATTACAAGCATGTTAAGGCGTGCCGACATAATTGTAACTATAAATGTGTATTACATATTATTGATTTTGAAGTCTAGCAGATTTATTTGATACATGGTAATCAGTCAATATTACTAATAACATGCATTCAATAAAGAAGGCCCTGACTCAAGAGAATCTCACAATATACAATTCCTGAAAATAAAGTTTTCAAACACCGACTTTGCAAGTACTTAAAGTGCCTAAGATGCAAAGAAGAGTGCGCCGACATATGTGTACTGCATAAACGCACTTTCATAAACGCTGTGCAGTAGGTGATGCACTAATTTGAATATCAACTGTGGATTCATCACGAATCAACAACGATACGTCTCTGTATAAAGAGATACAGTGAGTTGTTGAAGTCCTGGATTCAAATCGGGAGCGGGTTGGCGCAGCAGAAGTTCCCTCGTCTTGCATCAATGAGGTCCAGGGTTCGATTCCGCGCCTTGCGCTTTATGTGCATTTTGTTTTCAGTCCATCCTTGCTTCCGCAGGTTTTTCTCCGGGTACTCCGGTCCGCATTCAAAACTGAATTTACAAACATCTTGGAGCCCTGTTAAAGATAAGCTCCCTTTAGCTTACTTGGTATAAGTACCAAGTTGGGTTTCCTTGGTGAAAAGCCTAAACAAGGTGAAATCATTTTAGACATCACTGATTTTAATGTAGATATCTTTTAAGACATGTGAAAAAGTGTTAGGGTTAGCACCACTGAACTTACCACAAACCAAAAAGGGCTGAACCAAAACAAATCTTAAAGCATTAAGCTTTTGTTCCTCCAATAAACTGCCCTTGGCATAAGACACACTTTAAGAACTTCACAATGGTCAATGTAAAAAGAACAGACATATTCAACCATTCCAGACTTCGCCTTTCAACACGCCCCCAATTAAGCTGGGCAATGACGGTATTTCAAGGTTTTTCATACGCTCAGTTGATCAATCATAAGAAAGATATTTGTCTAGTCAAATATATCTTACTTTGTGATATGGACACCCTATGAAGGATTGTTTTTTCTCAAGTTATCCTTGCACATGTAGATACCTATTCACTAATGAGTAATGTGATTATTGACCATATGGCAGTAACTGAATGTTACATTACTCACATGAATGAATTAACTAGCTTTTGAAGTACTTAATGAAAGCATCACATGTACTACCGGCTTAAGATGTTATTAATGGATGAAAGGGACACGTTCCGTTTCACGTTTCCGCAAAAGAAGTGGAAATAATGAATGTTATTGTATAATGCACTTTGGACGATTAATTCTAGTGTCAAAAATACAATCTTGTATGAGAGCTCTTGGTATATTAAACAAACATGAAAGCCATACATAGTCCTGGTTCAAAAATACAATTTGTATTTTGTTCATCTGTCTCTGAAGCCTGATTCTATAGTTTTGGAACCAATTTTATCTAGGCTACCAAACATTTGATGCCACAAGCGATACAGTGAGTTGTTGAAGCCCTGGATGCAAATCCCTATTTTAGAAATGCTGATTTCAATGTAGGTATCTTATAAGAAATGTTAAAAAGTGTTAGGGTTCACACCACTGAACTTATCACAAACCATTGACAAAAGGGCTGAACCAAAACAAATCTTAAAGCATTAAAGCTTTTGTTCCTCCAATAAACTGCCCCTGGCATAAGACACACTTTAAGAACTTCACAATGGTCAATGTACAAAGAACAGACAAATTCAACCATCCCAGACTTCGCCTTTCAACACGTCCCCAATTAAGCTGGGCAAAGACAGTATTTCAAGGTTTTTCATGCACTCAGTTGATCAATCATAAGAAAGATATTTGTCTAGTCAAATATATCTTACTTTGTGATATGGACACCCTAGATGAAGGATTGTTTTTTCTGAAGTTATCCTTGCACATGTATCTCAATACCTATTCACTCATGAGTAATGTGATTATTGACCATATATGGCAGTAACTTAATGTTACATTACTCACATGAATGAATTAACTAGCTTTTGAAGTACTTAATGAAAGCATCACATGTGATACCGGCTTAAGATGTTATAATGGATGTAAGGTTTCGTTTCACATTTCTGACAAAGAAGTGGAAATAATGATTGTATCGGGCACTTTGGACAATTAGTTCTAGTGTCAAAAATACAAAGTATTGTGAGAGCTCTTTCTCAGTTTTTATCTAAACTATGGTCAATTAAAACAAGCCATTCTTTATGTTTTTCCTCCCTATTGCATCAATGCTATCTTATTCTTACCACATTATTTCTCAATGAATGAATTAACTAGCTTCTGAAGTACTTAATGAAAGCATCACATGTAATATAGGCTTAAGAAGTTATAATTAAAGCAAGGTACATCATAGTGTTCCATTTTACATTTTCATAAAAGTAGAGTTTAAAAAATAATGAATAGGCCTATAATCATAACAAGCACTTTGGACACTATAACAAGTGTCAAAATACAAACTATTGTGAGAGCTTTTTCACAGGTTTTATCTAAACTTTAGTAAATTAAATCACAAAAACCATTTATCATATTTTTCCCTGCTGCATCAATGCTAATCTTATTCTTACTAGATACTTTCTAAAGTCAAGTTAATGAGACATGACTTTATGATTCCTATAACCTGCCCTTCTTATATATCTTGACCATATAATGGATGATATGTCCCTGCAAATGATAAAATAATTCAATAGTTGTCACTTTCTATCACCCCTTTGTGGCTGTTTTCAAACCAGCCAACAAATTCTCTGCTTGCCCTGCATCACAACTAAATCTCTCATTTGGTAAATAGAGTATACACTTTCATTCCCCTTTATGACAAGGCAGCACTTCAATTCCCAGTTGTACAGACATTGGGTAGATGTGCAACAATTTTTATTTTAGTGCTTCTTATACAAATATACAATACAGTTTGAATCTGCGTTTTCAATGGAATCTTCTTTTCATTCACTTTACTGTGAATGTGACTATTTCTCCCATTTAAATATCAACTCTTGTGTAAAATATGAACAGAAAATCCACACAACTTAAGAATAGAAAATATTTTGAAATACATGATCATAACTGTCTCCATATGAAATTGTTTCTTCAATTTAGCCATAGGTGGTATTTCACAAAGTCATGTCTTTAAAACATAGAATAAAAGGATATAATGCAGCTTTTAAAACTCTATATTTAGTCAAAAAATCAATCATAACATAAAAAGAAGCACACTGGTATCACATTTTAACTTTATTTGTTTATATTCAACCAATAATCCAGGGGGGGGGGCATATGTTCTGATGTGTTCTTTATTGACCTGAAATAATCAATTTAAAAAGTTACCCAAAATTGATATGTGGTAAGAAACAAACATATAGAATGAAAATGTTTTATCTGGATTTTAAAATGTAAGGGTTAAATTGGAAGCATTTTCATAACATCTTTCTTCCAATCCAATTTCATGTTTTCTAGCATTTTAAACATGTTGTCACCCAAACCAAAAAATGCATAGGTTTTTAAATTTGTTTTCCTGTTGATTTGCAACATTTTTACGATCTATCTTTTCCCTCTCACCATTCCTGCAATAATTTCTAACATTCCAAACATATAGTAATTGCCTTAGAGAATACTACCACAATGGCATTTGATAACTGTTTCTTAATCTTCAAACATCATCCCTGTATACCTAATCTAATAAAATTTCCTAGTCAGCGTGTATTTTATTCCCCAATAATGATACAGTCGCATCACCTGGTCCATATTATAACTTAACAACAAAATAACAATATGTTCTTCTTGCTTACTGGCTTCTTAAATATGCAAAAAAAAATTCCACCACGAAAATAAAAATGGTTCCTGACAGTAAACCAAGAATCGCATCATAATACAACCGTTTTGTGCTCCATCGTGATGATAACACATTTTCCAACCCACCACATCATTCATGCTCCTCATAGATATGTGCAGTTGCCTGGGCATTAATCTTGTAGCTGTCATACAAGAGACTTGCAGTCAATATCATGTTCATTACCAAGAGCCTTTTTTATGTTTTAACCTGGTAAGCTGTAATCAGAGTCATATGTTGAATGATCAATTTATTTATTCCAAGCAGTTGTTAAAAGAGGGAGTCAATAAATGCTCATAAATAGGACTTATATCAGAAACATCATTTAACCCAAATAGTTTAACCATTTTTAGCATTTTCACACACGTCATAGAATAGGGGAAGCAAAAAAATTGTGGGCGTTGTGCACAGGCTCAGGGCGCGAACCCTCCACCTCTGGTGTTCACAGGCGATGGTAGTAGCTTCAGGCAGGCTATGCTTAGCACTACAATTGGGCTCGACTGATTTGGTTTACTGACAAGAGGCCAGCGGTTCGTTTTTGAACACCTCGACTGTTGCATAGTCCCTGACAATATTGAACAGTAGGGGTGTATATTGAGTCGGTGATCTAGGCGAGGGTCGCAGGGTGCGACTAAGGCTTTGTATGTTTTGTATGATTCTTGACTGTTACAACATTTCACGATTGATTTTTTTTTTAATTATTATTATTTTTTATTTTATTTTCTTTTTTGAGAAACGCTTTTACGATAGGAATTCATAACATTTCACGATTGCACTATTCAATGGGAAAAAAACCAAATGGTTTTATTTGATGTTAAATGTTTCTCAACAACAATTTACATGCCTGCACAGACTGTCCATAATTAAACTGTAAACTGTATTTCTTACAGGTAATTGATTCATATCATAAATGTTACTCACAAGCCAATCTCTATTTTAACACCAGATACCAATCCCATGATGCAACAGTGCAAGATTGGATATCATCTAAAAATATCCAGGACTAGACAAGTGTAAATTCCTCCTCTCATCAAGGCCAGCCATATGTAGTGACATCAGATGATGATTGACAGCTTTACACATGTGCAGTTGGAGTTCAATCTACCAATATACAGATTATGAAGTGTTTCATATCAGAAAAACATGCTTTTCTTATATTTTATCAAATATATATAATATCAGCGGCTTTACAACAGGACTTACACCTCATAATGAAAACTGACATATTATGTCATAAAGATGATGAGTAAATCTCGCCAAATACAACATTAATAGCACATGAATGTGTCTGGAACATGATACATGTGATGACAAGGCAAATCCTCCCATAATGACCTAATGCAATGGCAAGGTCTCAAGTTCTAAAGTTCCAGTGTTCTGTAAGAATTCAATAACCTGCATGAGGGGACATTCAAAACAAATTGCAACCTATCACCTATAAGTAAATTCCATCTTAATTATCCTTGAGTAGGCCTACACAAACATTGATAGAAAAACCCATTTTACTCAAATTAGGTGTTTTTCAATATTTTTCCCAAAATAGACACGAGGCATCTTCAGCTGTAATGAAACCCCATAGATAAAAGGGGAAACAGTGAAAAGGTACCGTACCCTAAAAGACAGGAATACATTTAATGTCAATGTGAGATACCTTCCCTGTGTTCTACATAAAGCTTATAACTGATTGATTGCTTACTTTGATAGGTGATTGACAGCTATATGATATAGCTCAGATTGACATTTAGGGATGTTTATTCCAAGTTCAAGTTAATTCTGATTTCACATTCACAAGTTGGAACAACTGCGAAGTGAATGTTTCCCTCAATAGGTTAGATAAAATAAGCTTATATGATCAAGTGACTATTAAGCAGATTGAAAATGAACTAAAAAACCAAAAAGGGAATTTTAAATATCTAAACAAAATGTTTGGTTTCCCTCAATAGCTGGGGATCATTGACCGAATGGTCATTTACCAGACGCAGATGTTACATCAACTAAGCATTCATCTTTATGAGAATGTATGTAAAAGACCCAACGATATGTGCTAACATCTTTTATTCTAGATTAATTTGATTAAAAACATGAAAAAAGTGATGTTTACTAAATCTATTTTAAACTTTATGATTAAAAGTATATTTAGGCATGGCGACATAATTGTAACTATAAATGCGAACTATTATTATTAGTTTTGAAGTCCAGCAGATTTATTTGATACATGGTAATCAGTCAATATTACTAATAACATGCATTCAATAAAGAAGGCCCTGACTCAAGAGAATCTCACAATATCCAATTCCAAAAAATAAAAAAATCTCTTATCCAAATGTGTCTAAACCGGAGTTAGCTATGATCAAGTTTTTTCAAATAGGATGCCGTGAAATTTTTACCCTATGGTTCCCTGATTTTTGGCACCCGGATGAATGGAAAATTTGAGACCCAGGTGACGAAATTTTCAATTGAGGACCCTAGAACCAGAAGGGGGTTAAGTCACATTGAGTACAAACTGAGAAAATGGCACAAACATCATATCATTTGTGTTGTCTTGAATGGTATTGCTGAATCTCGCAGTGACTCTTACACATGTTCTGATCATCAAATTACTACAAAACTTGTACAGAATGTAGAAATGAGAATTCTGTAGCAGGAAATTTTCAAGATTTTGTGACTTAACCCCCTTTTAGTTCTAGGGTCCTCATTCAGATACTCATCTTCATAAAAATACCTAGCAGAATCTGAAGCAGTGCTAGTTTCTGAATGCTTGTTTGTTTATTGCTTTGCCGTTTTAAGTTTTCCAGCACCGATTTTGCAAGTACTTAGCCTAAGTGCATAAGATGCAAAGAAGAATGCGCTGACTTATGTTTACTGCATAAACGAACTTCCGTAAATGCTGTGCAGTGCGTGATGCACTGATTTGAATATCAACTGTGGATTCATCACGAATCAACAACGATACGACCCTGTATAAAGAGATACAGTGAGTTGTTGAAGTCCTGGATTCAAATCCCCATTTTAGACATGCTGATTTCAATGTAGATATCTTATGAGAAGTGTGAAAAAGTGTTAGGGTTAGCACCACTGAACTTACCACAAACCAAAAAGGGCTGAACCAAAACAAATCTTAAAGCATTAAAGCTTTTGTTCCTCCAATAAACTGCCCCTGGCATAAGACACACTTTACGAAACTTCACAATGGTCAATGTAAAAAGAACAGACAAATTCAACCATTCCAGACTTAGCCTTTCAACACGCCCCCAATTTAGCTGGGCAAAGACAGTATTTCAAGGTTTTTCATGCACTCAGTTGATCAATCATAAGAAAGATATTTGTCTAGTCAAATATAATCTTACTTTGTGATATGGACACCCTATGAAGGATTGTTTTTTCTGAAGTTATCCTTGCACATGTATCTCAATACCTATTCACTCATGAGTAATGTGATTATTGACCATATGGCAGTAACTTAATGTTACATTACTCACATGAATGAATTAACTAGCTTTTGAAGTACTTAATGAAAGCATCACATGTAATACCGGCTTAAGATGTTATTAATGGATGTAAGGGACACGTTCCGTTTCACGTTTCTGCAAAAGAAGTGGAAATAATGAATGTAATTATATCATGCAATTTGGACAATTAGTTCTAGTCTCAATAATGCAATTTTGTATGAGAGCTCTTGGTATATTGAACAAACTTGATAGCCATTCATTGAACTGGTTCATTGTCGTTTGTTCATCTGTCTCTGAAGCCCGATTCTATAGTTTTGGAACTAATTTTTAGGGTTAGCACCACTAAACTTACCACAAACCAAAAAGGGCTGAACCAAAACAAATCTTAAAGCATTAAAGCTTTTGTTCATCCAATAAACTGCCCCTGGCATAAGCCACACTTTACGAACTTCACAATGGTCAACGTAAAAAGAACAGACAAATTCAACCATCCCAGACTTCGCCTTTCAACACGCCCCCAATTAAGCTGGGCAAAGACAGTATTTCAAGGTTTTTCATGCACTCAGTTGATCAATCATAAGAAAGATATTTGTCTAGTCAAATATAATCTTACTTTGTGATATGGACACCCTATGAAGGATTGTTTTTTCTTAACTTATCCTTGCACTGTATTTCAATACCAATTCACTCATGAGTAATGTGATTATTGACCATATGGCAGTAACTTAATGTTACATTACTCACATGAATGAATTAACTAGCTTTTAAAGTACTTAATGAAAGCATCACATGTAATACCGGCTTAAGATGTTATTAGTGGATGTAAGGGACACGTTCCGTTTCACGTTTCCGCAAAAGAAGTAGAAATAATGTCAATGAATGTAATTGTATCATGCACTTTGGACAATTAATTCTAGTGTCAAAAATACAAGCTCCTATGAGAGCTCTTGGTATATTAAACAAACATGATAGCCATTCATTGTCCTGGTTCATGGTATTTTGTTCATTTGTCTCTGAAGCTCAATTCTATAGTTTTGGAACCAATTTTGTCTAGGCTACCAAACATTTGGTGCCACAAGTCTTCCTGGTTACATTAATACCAATTCATTTTCTAATCAAAAACAGAGATGAAAACGATCCTATGTATGAAATCACCAAAAAAAATATGGTGTATTGATTTTCATCACTACAGCACCGTTATTATTGGAAAAAACATTGGAATTACATACTAGATATTACACAAATAAACCAGTTGCACCATATATTTGGTAGCTCATAAGATCTCTGTCTGGGCCTTATTGTATCAATGCTATCAAGATGCACTTTCTCAAATATGGTTAATGAGACCTGACTGTATGTTATCCATAACCTGCCCTCGTTATATTTCTTGACCATATTATGAATGACATGTCCATACAAATCATAAAATAATTCAATATGTGTCACTTAAACTTTCCATCAGTTTTGTTTGCTGTTTTTAAATCAGCATCATATTTCTTTTAACATCTCTTTCATCCTCAATTCTCAACTTGTCCTGAATCATGTCTTTCTCATTTGCTAAAAAGAGGCTGCAGTTGTACTCCCCATTAACAGGACAGTGGTTCGATTCCCAAGTGTGACAGACAATGTGTGGGTATGCTAACATTTTTATTTTTAATTCTTCTTTATTGATAAAGAAAGCTAAAATACATTACAAATTTGGGTTCAAATAGAAAAGTCTTTTAACCATTTTACAAACCCAACAATGAGAGTGACTTCATCTCATATTCAAATATCAACTCTTGTGTAAAATATGTACAAGTAAATCGACACAATCTAGTAGGAAGTCACAGATATAGATAATCACAACTGTCTTATATGAGTGCAAGAAAGTTTTGTATCTGCAATGGTTGCCATAAGTTATATTTATTTGACACCAAGTCACTAGAATGTGAAAAATCCCCCAAAATGTCCCTGTCTGAAGTCAGTGGTTCTTGAAATGGTTCTTCAGGTGATGGTGTCACCTGAAGAACCATTTCAAGAACCACTGACCCAGGAATGGAGATTATAAAGTGTGCAATCCAAATTTATGACAAATGGCAGCTATTGCAGATACGACTTTCTTGCACTCACATGCAAACTGTCTTCATATGAAAATGCTTTTCCATTTTGCCTTAGGTGATGTTGCTATGAAGTCAATGTCTTTGAAACATAGAATAAAAGGATATAATGCAGCTTTTAAAACTCTATATTTAGTACAAAAATCAATCACAATGTACATGAAAAGCTGGTATTACATTTTGACTTCTTTGTATAAATTTATTTCTTACTCTAAGGCTGCGATCACATAGAACTATACTATTCGGGTATACGGTGCACGAATTTGCAGGGCACACGTATAGTTGAAATCGAACACGTGAATTTGATTCTACCGGGTCACATAAGAGGGCACTATTCGAAAAAACGTGCAATTGCTTAGAGTATAGTGTAGTAGAAATCGAGCGCGTTCGATTTTCGTGCAGTATATACGTTTATATGACTCACCTGTTCTCATAGAACTATACGCGAATACCGAATAGCGTATAGTGAATACCGTATACCGTATAGTTCTATGTGATCGCAGCCTAAGAGACACATTCACGGCTGTTTGATCCTATAGAAATATTGCTCATTTTTAACCAAATGCACATTATTGGTGGCGCTATTGATATAAATTAAGTTTCGGGATTGGTAGAATATATGAACCCTAATTTTGACATTGGACCAAAAATAAATTTTATTCATACTAAATTTAAATACTTAATTTATGCATAATGCATATAATTAATTTCAAAAAATGAACAGCGCCACCTATAATGATATTGCAAAATATGGGCCGAAAATTTGTATTTTGATCCAAAATGACCATTTTTTAAGAAAATACGATATACTAAATTATGCAAACAAATTTGACTGTTCCAACACCTAATTCAAGAAATAATTAAAAGACTTTCAGGACATTAATTTCTTGTAAGAGTGGTTTTTTGTCAAAACCTTAATAAATGAGCGCATCAAACAGCCGTGCATTAGATATGTTCTGTAAAAATAGATTTTAAAATGCAAGAGTGCTTATTATGACAAATCTTAACGACACAACAAATTAAAAGCAGATTACCACACCCTCCCCAAAAAATTATAAAAAAATTACAAAAAATTGTTGTGATCATTGCTAACCCCAGTCTATGATGTATTCGGACTTATGCAATTTGCATAACTTTGTGATTTGTGATTTTTTGATGTTTGGTAGGGTTAGGGTTAATGCATGCTAGCATTCCAAACATGTACAAACTGTTTAAATAGATATTATTACATTGGAATTTTATATTATTGATTCATAACCTTAAATAACTACACATCATCAAGCATTTCATGTAGTTACATGTTTCCAAGTTGACACTGTATATATAACCTGTGAAGTACATAAAATGTTAAGTTTGAATTTCAGATTTGCGTGTTATTTTAAATCGGGACCACCACCACCTGATAATGATCAAGCCCAAATCCTCTGGTTCAATACATCTTCAAAACAAAGACACATTATGCTCTTCTTGCCCTGGCTTCTTGCTAGCATGTTGACTTTTATTCTCAAACCAAGAATCCGGTAACAAACCCATTTTATGTTCGCACATTTTCCAACCATACCACATCATTCATGCTCCTCATAGATATGTGCAGTTGCCTGGGCATTAATCTTGTAGCTGTCATACAGGAGACTTGCAGTCAATATCATGTTCATTACCATGTAGTTTGATTATGTTTTAACCTGGTAAGCTGTAATCATAGTCATATGTTGAATGATCAATTATTTATTCTGAGCAGTTGTTAAAAGAGGGAGTCAATAAATGCTCATAAATAGGACTTGTATCAAAATTAGATTAATATTGGTGAATATGATGTAGGCCTATCTGTATGGGTCAATTCATAGTCGCCTCCAAACAAATTTTCACTATCAAACATTTTTTCATGACGTCAAACAATGGGCGGTCATTTGTGTCAAAAAGGTGTCAACAAGAGAAAAGTTTCTAAAAATTGTTAAGGGTGTCTGTTACAATGAAAAGGGTGTCTAACATACCCAAAAGGGTGTTGTAAAACCCATCATGGTGTCTAAACCAAAATTGATGTGTGACCCAAAACAGTGTGTGGAATCAAGAATGGTGTCTAACACCAACAACAGATGGCAGCCCATACATTTCAACAATGTCATAGAGAAGATGGATATGAGAGTTCTTAGTATCACAATATTTATTTTTATCAATTGTTAATGCTTAATTGTAAACTTTAGATACCTCTAACGGGAAAGTTTGAAATTCCATAAAATAAAAACAAAGCAAATATATATAGCAATACGCTGGTACCCTCGATGTGGGCGCTTCACCATATGGTTCAGACTGCCCATCACCGCAGGTATTGGCTGATCAAAATTAGTCAAAATTTTGACCAGCAGAATTACACAACTTGACAGCTCACTCGCCCTATCAAACTACACAGCAAACGTTCGTGATTGGAAAGCTTTGGTGAAGAGGTTGACAAAATGGCGATGTTTACTACATGCGCGACCTCTGCATGGCGCCCCGCGTTTAACAACGCGTTACAAGCATTCGTGCAGTCACCAATGCGTCACGCATGTTGTGTGTTTGACGCGGAAAACAAATGCCTTCAGGGCACGGGCCAATCAAGTGCTTAGATTCATTAGCGGATACCTGCGTCTTATGTCAGTGTGGAGTTGTTGAAGACATAAGAGGCCGGGGACCAGCGTAATATAGCAACAGCATAGCTCACCTCCTTCTACTTCAGGCCATGAACTTACTGAACACCCCTCATAGATTTGTGTAAATATCTTTCTGGTGTTACAAAAGAGTACTTATTCCATTTTGCTCCTACAACACCTTGCGAATATGTTTATTTTTATGTGTAGGTCAATTTAATGAAGCTTAAAAACGCTAATTTAACACGCGATGAAAGGTCATGATTGTCGTGTTTTGTGAAAAATTTTGCTAGAAAATATCCCCATTTACAGTAGATGGCAGAAAATAGCTCCTGATCTATGTTTTATTTTGAAAAAGTTTAAAAACACCTGGAGCCAATTTTGGATAAAACCACTGGGAAAATACAGCCTGAGAAAATCCTTGGAGTTTGACTTCAAATCTGGCTTTATCAGCAGAGCTAATACAAACCTTAAAATTTGTTTAATTTTTCTACAATCTCATTTTGACCATTTTATTGACATTACAGCACAATAGATACTTTTAGAATAGCCTAAAACCGAATAAATCTACAAATCAACATTAGTCTAAAATTCAACTAAAGGTTTTAATCAAAATTTCACAATATTTGGTCGATGACCGTTATTATATGATCTGCAGATAAAATTTTGACATGTCGTCTGTTGCACCTTACACAATTTCATTTATGCGAGACTTTTAAACACACACATTATATCAACTTTGATCAAAGCTGGGTCAAACGAACCTTGTTTTCTGGAGATGAACATGTTAGCAGGGGTCTTGAATCCAAAATATTTGTTCACATAAAAACATGTCACAACAATAGTTATAATATAAACTGCAATAAATTAGAAGTCATTACGTGAATGCAGGAAAGTCGCAAGTATAAGAGCTGCCATTTTATCCATAGTGTACAGTACTTGGGTCAGTGGCTCTTGAAATGTTTTTTTGGGGGACAAAAGGTAGGCAAGCAAAACAAACCCATTAAACTTGGGGTGAGGGGTTTGTTTCAGAGGGTCAGATGAGATTATGCTCGAAAGGCGGGGGATACTTGCCTCCTTCCCTCCCCCACCTGTACAGACGGCTGCTGGACAAAAAACGTAGCTAATAGTAATACTGGTGTAGTCTATGGCACAGACCAGTGTTTAAAGAATACGTCAATCCTGGGTTTCTCAACCCGAAATCAATCTTTACTGAAATTTTAGCCCAAACACAGTTCTTTGAATTGTTGTTTTGGATGTGTGGTGGCGCGCATCCATTTCACGCCTATTTGGGTGCATCGTTATGCTCTATTAGTGCATTGTGGGATTAAATTTCAGTAAAGATTGATTTCCGGTTGGGAAACCCAGGATCAACGTATTGGAAACTAAACACCTATCAATTTGCAATTAACCCCACCCACAGTCATTACTCGCAAAATCACTGACCTCTGGCGAAAGGTTTGCGAAACCTTCAGCCTCTCACGCCTTTAACGCTCGATAGACCAGTTTTGTATGTCCCATAATGCATCTTGAAAGTACAGCAAATACGGGCATTTCTGCGCGAACGACCATATTACGAAGTTGTGCGCATGACATCATTTGCGCAGAACGTATAATAATATGGTCAACTGAGCGTTTACGGTACTTTCAAGATGCATTATGGGACATACGAAAGTGGTCTATATTTGAGCTTCAGCACTTGTTTTTAGTGATTAAAGGTTCAATTCATGATTTTAATGTGACAAAAACCTCGCCTCTTTTCTAGCTTAATAAAAAGGAGAGTACACTATTATAAATATATACTGAAAATTTCACTTGATTCCGATCATTCATTTCTAAGTTACAAGCTTTTTAGCATTTTGAAAATCCCCATTAACTACTGTGTTGTACTGTCGGGGCCCAACAAAAATTAGAAAATGGCACATTTTCTCACGGGTATCGTAACATGTACCAGTTGACGATTGTTATAAGCGTAAAAACTAAATTTTGATCAAGGTGGCCTTGAGGGTGAAAAGTGGATCATGAATTGCCCCTTTAATAACAAAAATCTAGTCTTTAACAAAGACTATACTGATGTGAACTCCATATTGGTGATGTGTGACTTGATTCTATCATCAATAAGCTTCCATTTATCATTTCCCCTTGCCTCATCTCGCCTTACAAGCCCTCACAAACATCGAATCCATGTAAAAGTATACAATGTAAGATATCCTTTTTTCACGGTCACCATGGCAACGTTAATCCACTCATATTTTGTCGCATTGCACGAAAATAGTTTTCTTTGAAGTTCATATGACATTTACACACAACAATGTATTATGACATATCTGTTTCATACATAGATGTAACTAATAAAAGCCACGGAATTTATTTGAAAAAAATTGATTACAGGCGTTTTACGCTATTTTTGAAAAGTTAAAACATTAAACTTCAATAGTGAAACAAAAGTGATAATGTATGTAATATATCAGACCAAACATTTTCCTTTTTAGAAATCAATTTCTCTTTGGGGCTTTGGAATAGAACATTTATTTTTAATGAAGATTTTGAATTCATTAAGCTAAAGTAGAAGTCAGGGCACCTCTTGCATAACATAGGTGGAGCATATTTTTAAAGATAAGGACAAGGATACTCTATGCAATAAGTGCTATCCCTGCATGCATTGCAGTGATCTGAAGAGTGTTTTGTACAACTATATTTTCACTGTGGGGCAACTAATTTTAATTCATGTACCGCAAAGAAAATTGGTTGCAAATGATCTTGAATTTGAAATGAAGAAATTTATCATGTACATTTGTGTTTAAAAACCTTGCCTCTATATTCGAGAAACAAATTACGAGGGTCATTCATTAATATATGCTGTTAGAAAATGTAATAAGTTGAAACTTCCACCAAAAATTGTCAAATCTAGATGTTTCAAAAACTTTAATGAAGTAGATTTTATTGATACAATCAAGACTATTGATTGGGGTAGAATATGTAATATAAATGAT
>JXSR01S019566.1:23026-38031 GCA_000969725.1 Ophiothrix spiculata | reverse complement strand
CCCCCCCCCCCTGGTTAGACGAGGGTTAATGTGCATCAATGAGCTGGTGTTAAGTATTTGGTATTATTTCCTTGAGTTTAACATTGCATGGTATCAGTGCATAAAAAGCGCTAGAATCGTAAAACTAAGTAAGATGCTCTTAATTACTTAATGTGTAAGAATAACATCAACAAGTGTAAAGAATGACATCTTAATATTGTTTTTAATTTAAAGATAATCTTTTCAGTATCCCCTTTCTCGATGACTGAAAGGGAAGATTAGACGATATTGTGTTTGAACGCATCTTAAAGATGCAAGACTCATGCTGTTCATGAGATTCTGACAGATGTGAATGGAATGAGACTTTTTATTAGACTTAAACGGACTGGCCTAGATTCCAATTAAATTTCTACCTACATATTTTTTTACATGAAAACATGTTTATAAATTTAGTAATATAACTTTAGTAGTTTTACATAATTTTGAGGAATATTAGATAAAATTGTCATTCTTTACCTACTTTATAACTTTTTAATGTTCTTGTAATATGTATTAAATATCTCCAGGAGCATTGTTTGATCTTTTATCTGGTAAATCAATCTGAAGTACAAATTTACTTAATTATAGCAGGGTGAGGAAACAATAAGATACATAATATTTACGCATCCCGTGATTTTCAATGGCATAAATAGCTGCAACAATTTTATAAAAAATTACGCAGTTTTAGTTTAACTAAAATAATCTAGCCAAATTTGAATTTGATTTTCTTACAAAATGCTATTAAGTATCACCTTTTGAGAATTCTTACATACAAAAGTATAGGACATAAAGCATAAATGACAACTTTCACCCAAAAGGCCATTCTTTAATTGACCCAATCTTGACAACCGTTTGTCCGATTTCGTTCAAATAAAAAAACAATTTATCGGTGTCATTAAACCATTTTCATAATATCAAAGATTTTTGTCGAATTTGTACCCCAAAGCCCCCCGCCCCTTAAGGATGTTTCTGTAGCATCGCATCTCAAATGCTTCCAACTTCTTCATGTCATTATTTTTGATGGTCCAGATTTCAGAGCCATACAGATGTACTGGGTTGACAAGTGTATTAAAAAGCCGTAATTTGGTGGAGAGTGAAATGTCTTTATCACTCCAGACTCTCTGTAATTTCCCTAGTACTGTTGATGCCAATAATCTGCTTTTGATTTCGCTGATGGAGTCGTTTGATGGTGTTAGTGTTACTTCCAAATACTTGAATCTATTAACCTGCTCAAGTGGCGTACCATCATGCTGGATCTTTACTGGGAGCTGGTCATCACGGGAGAATACCATAGCTTTTGTTTCAGGTATGCTGATCTCCATCCCATATTTCTTGCTAACATGTTGAACCTGCTCAATCAAGGTTTGCAGATCATCCTCTGAGTCAGCGATGAGAGCTATATCATCAGCAAAACGGAGGTCTTTTAATTTGTAGCCATCCACGTTTATGCCCGAGTTTTTACCGTTCTCAAAGGCTTCTGCTAAGATGTTTTCGAGAAATAGGTTGAAGAGGTCTGGTGATAGAAGACATCCCTGGCGCACGCCAATAGTTGTTTCAAACCACTCTGTACGATTGTTGTTAAGTCTGAAGCAGCTTTTAGCCTTTGTATATAGATCTCTGATGATGTTGATCAGTTTTTGAGGTACACCATAATGAAGCATCACTGTAAAGAGGCCATCGTGCCATATTCGATCGAACGCCTTCTTGTAATCAATGAAGACGGCAAAAACCTTCCCATCTTTCTTCTCAAGGCGATGTTGAATTAGAAGCTTCAGAGCGAAGACCTGTTCAATTGTAGAGCAGCCAGGTCTGAACCCCGGCTGTTCTTCTGCTAGAATGGCTTCTACATAAGGCTTCATCCGGCTCCTTATAATTTCAAGAAGAATCTTGCTGGAATGGTTAATCAGGCTGATGGTCCTGTAGTTCTCACACATGGTGATGTCTCCCTTCTTGGGCATGGTAGGAATGACCATTTTGACCATTCTTCTGGAGTGCGTTCATTTATCTAGATGTCATTGCAGATATTGTGCAATTGGTCAATGATGCACTGACCACCATGCTTAACCCTCGTCTTACTAAGCCTTTTTTTTGTAACACGTCTTCCTGAGGGGGGGGGGGGGGGGGGTTACCACCACCCCCCTGTGATTTTGAACTTGGGACCCCCAAAGTTATATTGTTTGGTACTATAGTATAGGGAAAGGTCTCCTCAATCCATTGATATCAAGGTCATGAAAATCGGTCAAGGCGTTACGTAATTATGACGTCATAAAGTTTTTCCGGACCGAAAAAATTGGCTTTTTGCAAAAATGGCCACTTTTTCAAACATTTTCAAAAAATCGCTATAAAAGTTTTAAATGTCTGATTTTCGTCGGGTTTTTTGCTAATAAATAAAGGAATCAACAATTCTAACATGTCCTGTAAGTTTCAAGTCAATAGCATGCAGATATTTTTCAAAATGGCGACTTAAAATTTTCCGAGGTGGCAACCACCCCTCCCTACCCGTCGACTTTGACGGCCTACCATAACCCCACCTTAGGTGGTACCCTTAATTTTTTTTCATCAAAATGACCGCAAAGGATGTAAAAACAATTGGCCAAATGCTCAGGGTCGCTTTGTTTTGCGTTTTAGTGTAATCGGCGATCATCCGTTAGGGGACCCCCCCCCCTCCCCCTTAGGAAGACGAGGGTTAAGCAGTTCTCCTGGAATCTCATCAGAACCTGGGGCTTTTCCTGACTTCAGCTTTTTGACAGCTGCTTCAACTTCAGAACGGAGAATGGATGGCTCACTATCTAGAGTAGAACGACTAGTCACTGTATTTGATGGATGAAGACATGACGGGTGAATGGTAGGCTGATGATTGTAGAGGGCCTTACCATATTCAAACCATCTTTGTTCTACTTCAACTGGATTGGAAAGAAGTAGAACAAAGATACGGGAGGTATCAACAACAACAAAATGTTTTAACTTAACGGCATGAATGTTTTGTAAACCCATTACAAACGATTTACAATTTGTAATGCTACCGTTTTTTTGTAATATTCTAACGTTGAACGATAGAAACGTTGTCATTTTACGAGAGGAAATGTTAACGGAAGTACAACTTACATTTTGTTCACAGAGAAAATGTCAGGGCGTTAACTAATTCGTAAGTTACACATACTTTGTGCAACAAGTCCTTGTGGTTACATTAATTCCAGTGCATCTTCTAATCAATGATGGATAAATCACCATACATTTGACATCAAACAAAATACAAGTGTGTGTGCGTGTATTTATTTTTCATCATCAAGGTTCCGTTATTATCAGAAAATGTATTGGAATTAATTTATCAGATTTACCACCTTGCGTAGTATGAAAGTCTTATCTTTTCACGCGATCCAGGAGTTTATCGACCAATTAAGACACATATGCCAAACACGCACTGCATTTTCGTTATCCACTTTAAATCGCTACATACGCACCCAGAAAAGTGTTATTTATAAATAATTATAAATAATTATAAGCAGTTTAAGCAGTCTTAACTTTTCTGGTTTTAGTTGTGGTACTTCAGCCAGTGTCAGCTCTAAAATAAAATAAAACAAGTAAAGGGCTTTCTTAACATCGTATTATAAAAATAATTAGTTAAAATGCGAGACTCGGAGGCAGTAGCTGCAATTGAAATTTCGAGGAAAATGACACTGCGTATCACGATAAATTTTAAAATCAATGTCCACATCATGACAGACATTCAAAAACGAACCTAAACATTCCGGTTTGGGGAAACTTTGAACATGAAAATTGGAGAGAAAACAAATAAAATTGTTATTTCTTCCAAATGTAAAAGTTATTTCTACATACTTTTTGGCTTGATTGGATACTTTCAATGACCTTTGGATATAACACTAAACAAAAAAATGTAGGTAAGTGATAGACGTTTTCATCCTGAGATGAAGTAACATGTCATTAATTGCCACCTACTTTTGGTTATGGATCATGGAATTGAGATCAAGAAATTGGACCAAACCAATTTTTAAGGGCTTCACTGAACTTGTAATAACTTCAGAATTAAACGTTCAAATTTTACGAAACAGAAAGCTGTTTGAAGCTGAGATTATGAACAATAACATTTGATATTTGTTTTATTAAACGTATCCCAAATCTCTCAGAAAAAGTCATCAAAAAGCTTGCGTTTTTATTGGCACACACTGTACTCTATGCTTCTCAAAAATGTCCAGAACTACAAATAATATGAAAAGTAATTCAAAATGCATATCTATATTTCATATAATCACAATTACGTATGCCGCCATTTTGAAATAATGCAAGCACAGTATTTGAGTAAACTACCAAATTATTTTTTAGTAGAAATGTGTTTATTTCAATGTGTAGACAAACATTTCTATACACACTGTTTATATATTTCTGGTAAAAATTGATAAAATTTTGGCACAGCTATTGTATTTCAAAACAAAAAGAATGTAAGGCTTTAAAAACAGGTTTTTGACAATATTTTTGGTCTGTTGGTCAAGTGAAATATGAATAATAATTGCAATGTATGTATACATTCTGTACAATGGGTAAAAACAACTTGTTAGCAGATATAGATTGACAATACCAAAATACAACACTTCTTTGACAGCCACAGCTTACCGAATAGGCTATGTATTGAAATATTGCACACTTCTCAGATCTGCAGTTAAACATAACGCCATTTGGATGTTTTCGCAAGACTAAAAATTTCGCAGTTTTATAGTGTGGCACTTAATATGTTCAGTTTCTGCCAGAATTACATGGAATTATGACGATTGATTGAAAATATCGTTTTATTTAAAAACTTACATTTTTAACTCGGTGATGTTTCGCACCACTAACACGTACTGCACGGGAATCTGTTCCGTTAGTACTAGAAGAAATGGATCCCTTCCGTGAGTAGGTATGAGGTATGCTCTCGCTGTTGAGCTAAAACAAGGGCCAAATACGAGGCTAAATATTCTTGTTTCCATTCGTAAGACATTCAAACTGTCATCAATAGTCAATGAAGTTTATTTAAGCTTGAAATCTGAACCAAATGCCACCATTCTCAAGACGGAGGATTCAGAACGGAAGACGGGTCCTTGTCAAGTGGAAACCATGGCCATGCTTTGTTTCTTACGTTTCCAGAAGGCCGTATTGTTAAAAAAAATATTAAAAAAAACGACCGACCGACCCTATCTTTTTGGACCATTACAAGTACAACCAAACATTTTTTGTTTTGGTCTAAACAACTTACTCATTACATGTGATGGTATAGGCCTTACTATATTTGTTTATATTAGACAAACTACTCAGCTGATTTTGGTGAACTAAATTTTGGAATGGTCTATTATATATGTGCTTAGGCGGAAATAAGAAAAAATGACATTGAATTCAGTAGAAAGAGGACAAAAAAGTGCCAAAGTTTTTAATTTCTTCGTACATGAGAATGCTGGGACATAGCGAGCTGGTTCTGTTTTTTCCGCCTTGCAGATCGACGGCACGTTTTGATAAATCCAACTTTAGATATTCAAATATTTGTCATTGATCCAATTAAAGCACATTAACAATTAAAAAGAACCCACGTTATTACATAAAAATCCCGGGAAGGTTGAACTTCAACTGATCAATATTTTTGTGTTGTGTTCTTTTTACTCTCTCAAGCAATATCATTGATCAAGGACAAATGAAGCCGATATGAACGTGGAGCACTACAAATGTGTACGAATAATATCCCACTTATTGGAGATAGTAGGAATTGAACCTACCGAGTGGAAGGAAGCCGTTGTGGTTCCAATACCTAAGACAAGACCACATAGTAAGGACAAACTTAGACCTGTGTCCTTATAACTTCCATCTTTGCTAACTCGCTGAAGGTTTTGTTTCCAGGTGGATTCTTGAATATGTCAACGATCTCATCGATGTCAAGCAGTTTAGAAATGTTAAGGGTGTCTCTACCAGTCATTATTTGGTCAATCTTATTCATTTCCTCCATCAAGGTGCTGTGCAGCAGCATAATGTAGGCACTGTTGTTTTTACATATTTTTCAAAGGCATTCGATCTTATAAGTCACCCTTCTCATTGAGAAAATGATTGACATGGGAGTTCGTGGATTAATCGTAGCTTGGGTAAGTGATTTCTTGCAGGGCAGAAAACAGTACCATCTCTGATTTTGTTTGTACTAATGCTGGTGTTCCCCAGGGCACCAAAATTGGTCCCCTGGGCTTTCAGATTATCATTAATAATGCTGCTTCTCATGCTAAGTCAAGCTATTGGAAATAGGTTGACGACATGACTTTTACTGAAAATTGCAACTATGCTGTGTCTGGTAAACGTCAAGATGATTTGAATGATTTTAAAATTTGGTCTGATGCCAATAGCTTGAATTTAAATCAAAGCAAATGTCACGCTCTGCAGGTCAAATTCTGTAAAGATACACCACTCCATTCCGATTTGATAATTGGTACCGAGATTCTACCTCATGTTGATAAGGCCAAAGTTCTTGGTTTGATTGTCCAAAATGATCTTAAATGGAAAGCAAAAAAATGCCTTTTCATCTCTTAAAAATGATTTGGATTATATCAAGACGAGCTCTCAGTTGTTTACAAAAGTTACCTCCGACCAGTTCCTGAATATGGCGATGTAGTATGGCATCCCAGTATTACCCAAAATCAGTCTAAAAAAGAGCTTGTAGAACTATTTTAGGTCCACAATATTCGTCTTATTCAGATGCCCTTACCGTATGTAACTGTTTAGTTTAACCGAGAGAAAGGAACAACATTGCTTAACTTTGCCAAAGGCTTAGATGAAAATATTAGAACTGCACACCTTGCCACCTAGAAGAAGTAAATGCCATAGGTGTAATTTACGTAATTGAAGTGCAATATCTCATCCTCCTGTGCCATACTATGTGGTTTTTGGTATGTTAGTGCGAGGCGTACCAGTTTATGATGTTTATATAATTGCATATTGTTTTACTTATTTAAGTTATTGTATATTTTATTCAGTTGCAATCTAAGCTTATTTTCATATTTTAATGTTTTTATCGTAAGTACAATGCAATTTGGCCTAAGTGCCACGATTTTGTATCATGTGAATAAACCAACTATAAATTTGTGAGGCTTGTGAGGCGGGGGAAGGGGAAGCCGTCAAAGTCCGTGGGTAGGGAGGGGTGGTAACCACCCCCCCTCCCCTCATATAAAAGTCGACATTTACAAAAAAAAAATATCTGCATGCTACCAAGCTTAAACTTACAGAACATGTTAGAAATATCATTTCCTTTATTAATTAGCAAAAAAACGATATTTAGAACTTTTATAGCGATTTGTGATTTATTTTTTTTAATTGTCGGACCTGAAGTACTTTATGATGTCATAATTACGTTTTAATAATTTAACGCTTGGACCGAATTTCATGATTTTGGTATCAATGGAAAGAGGAGACTCTACCCTATACTATGGTATAAAATAACCACAGATTTAGCACGTCAATTTCATTTTCACAGGGGGGTGGTAACCCCCCCCCCTTTAGGTGACGACGTAATAGAAAATAGCTTAAGTGGACGAGGGTTAAATGTCGTTGCGTTATTTCACACTTCTTCCAACATTTACGCATACTTTTCCACAGCTATAAAGTTTAACTTTTAGCAGTCTATAAAATGATAGAACCTTGAAGAAGTTCAATCACTTTCAATGTCCATTTTATACATATCTTTGGGATATGCTTTTCCAGCCAGAATTCAGTTCCCTGAAATATCGCTTATTTTATTTTATTTTATTCATGGAAAATTAACGTATGAATATTCATGAATTCCGATGCCATAGTTTAAAAAGCCTGAAACTCGCCAAAGTAGCATAGAATCTCAAACCAAACTTGTACTTAGAAGCATAAATGAAAACATTTTGAAATTAAAAAAAATGAAATTTTTGGAAATATAAGTGTATTTTTTTTTCGTGTGATTTTGCGAGTGTTTTTTTTTTCCGTGAGTGAGGTCAAATAAGGCCTTTGCGTTTCACCTAAAATCTACGGTTCTGGACTTAATACATTTTAGCCACTAGGTCAAAAGAGAGCGACAACACTTCTTTAACAGATTTACTAAAATATGTTTGGCACAAACCTTAGAAACAACCGATATCGAGACAAGATTCCGGTGCTCATCGATAAATGTACTCATTTGTACTATAAGGAATCACCACGTGTGATGACAGTCTCTTGAAAGCACCCACGGCTATACAAATGTTTCCATTTTCACGATTCAAGAAGTTAACATTTTCAATGCTGAAAAGGTTTTTGCAGATGAATATCGTAACTGCATAGTCATTCTAAGTAAGTTTTTTTTTGAATTATTTAATCATTAGTACAATCTTATGACCAAGCCGAGATATTGTATTTATCAAGGATTAATTTGATACCAAATACATCAAAATCAATTGAGTTGGACTCTTCACAATGACGAAATTAGGAATTGCATTGTACATGTTCAACAATAGCAACATAGAATGAAGTCCTCATTAATAATTTCTTTCGCTAGTTTCGCATAACATACTGCATAGCGCGAAAGGTAATTATGCACAATACCGATCCAAAGCCCTCATGCATCGCGCAGGCGTAACTGCCAGAATTAAACAGACCGACATATATTGTTTTGGCCTAACTTATATTGATCTATAAGTAACTTTAAATCGCATGTGCTCACAGCGAGAAGTGTGGCCGAGCGGTCTGATGCGCTGTACTTGACAAATTTGTATCAGACCAATGTCATATCCAGCGTCATATCATTTTCTGCGGCCGAGTTCGAGTCCGCGGACAACTTTTTTTTTCTTCACTTCTTTTCATTTTAAACGTTCAATATATTGATTTAAGAGTAAAGACACCGAAATAATCGGGTTACTGATTTTTTTTACTACTTTACCGTTCAGGTATAGCCTCAACACAGGCCTTCCGATGGTCAGTCTTGCATACACATGCTGTCTAATTGAAAGTAAAGTATTCAATACGCATGTATTCTTTATGCAAATTATATTAAGTGTAGCGGAAAGAGATATTGATCTGCTAGTGATTCATTTATATCTGAATTTTGTCCCACTGCTAAACCTTGTGTTGGGTAAAACACGCCTCGCGTAAGAGAATGTTACACTTGGTCTAATTAGGTCAAATAAAACATCACATTTCTAAAACATCATATAACCCCGGAAGTGATCAATTAAACGACACCTGTTTACTATTATGTACATATAGTTAAAACACCCTATTCATAATAACGTGGTCTCATAGCCTAGCGGCTAAGCATCTCGCTTTTGGGCCGAGAAGTCCGTTTCGAATCCCGTCGGCGCCTTTTTTTCTTTTTTCATCTGAAAACAAAGTATTATCTTTTTTCATCGTATTAGATTAATATTCCTTCAATAAACTACTTTTACAAAAAAAGATCATTAGATAAACATGATGAAATCATTTTCTTAAAGCCTGTAAATAATATGCACAGTGAATGCACAGTACCAGTCAAGCTCGGAGCTGTTACACGTGCATGGTATGGCTAAATGACGTCAGATTTGCCTAGATATCGCCCCAGATCTCCGAAAGGTGTGATTTGTCGTTTACGATGTTTGCTGTATCATCGGGATAATGTGATGACCGACATTTTCCCCTTTTCATACGTCTAATTGTACTGAATTTTCCCTAGTTTTGTTAACTGATTTTAAAAGTCTTACAGGAAAGATATATTTTTCAAATTTCATGAATGCGAGGTGTTATACCTACACTTGCAGTCTGCATTAGGTAATTCACATAAAGGTTGGTAAAACAAGCTGCGCGTAAGTAGATGTGATGTCGTGATTTTAAAAACTGAAAATTTGCAATTTTGTTTAAAATATAATTAAAGTAAGATTTTTTATTCCTAACAGTCAAAGAAAGGCATCATTTATTGGAAAAACTCTAAATATTTTTATCCATATCTCCATTTTTTATTTGCATAATCCCCTTTGTGATTATAGAGGTTCAAAGTCCGAACTATCCGACAGATCACGTCAAGAAAAAAAAATATCGCGCCCACGTTTTCAAATATTGATCACCAGATCGTAAAATTAAATTGCTCATTAAAAGCTCATTTGCATAGGTTCTGAATACTGACTGTTTCAATTAGGCACAATATGTAATTAAAACCCTTTATATAACAGCTAAATAAATCCGTGTCACTTGATTGGCGCATCTTGGGTCACGTGACATTGGTCATTGGTCCATTTGATAGTAAACGTCACCAACTGTGTAATAGTGTCATGCACAAATTTCCACACATTGCACGGCTACCTTTTTTGGTAAGACGCATCATTAGTCGCGGGCGTATACGCTTGCACAGTCCGCGGGCGCAGCAAAAGACGCGTCGTTGCATTAAAGTCGGCATGTACAGTACCAAAGATGCTGTCTCGGTTTGTTTTGTTAACAAAGATTTATTAAGATGTCATATACAAAAAATAATGTCCGTTTCTTAATCGTGTCAATGGAACAAATATTTCATTCGGTGAAAGATCAAATGCGCCATTCAACTCGGCTTTGCCTCGTTTGAATGGAGCATTTGATCTTTCACCTCATGAAATATTTGTACCATTGCGCTCATAAACATTCATTATTTGTATATTAATTTGCTTTTAAAATCCTAAAAAATAACTAAACCAATCTCAAGTTTCCTTCATTTTTCAATATTGTGTTTTTTCTTACTTTCCAGGATTTTAGCGGATATACAAGGAAGTAAAATTGTATTTTTTCCTTCAAAAGTTGTTCTTTTACAATTCTTGCAAAAACGTTATTTTGAAACAATTACGCTTAAATATGCTTACGTATGAAATGTAAAACTAAACAATTAATATTGAATAGAGTATTATCAATAAGAGTTGATGGAAAAATAGAATTTAGGTCAAGAGAATTGTTTATTTGCCGCCCCCCTCAAAAATTAAAAAACAATTTTCTGAAACGAATGTTGCACTTGATATGATTTTTTCTACGATGCACTTCGAGTGTTACAGACAAATATGGTTTTCCATACTTTGATGCTTGATCATCATAATATTGACTGTTGAAAACCTAAAATGGGTAAAATTCGTTTCCACTGCACTATATCTGTATAACGGGCATATTTAAGTTACGTGGTTCTTTGACAAGCAATCAAAAGTGTCAATGGTGACCCAATCGTCTGACCTTTCCCTGGGGGTAAAAGGTCAAAAGAAAGGTCAAATTTCAACTTTGTCCGACTTCAACGTTTGAGGTGACAAATTGTTCGACCAGAGATCAAAACTGTCAACGGTGACCCTATCGTCCGACCCTTTCTTGGGGGTCAAAGGTCAAAAGAGAGGGTAAACTTTTAACTTTGTCTGATTTTAAAGATTAAGATGTCGAATTGTTTGTCTTGGACCAGCTATCAAAAGTGTCAATTGTGACCTTGTCGTCAGACCTTTTTTTGAATTATAAAAAAAAAAATTGCCTGAGGTCACAAAGAGGTTATTGTCTCCACTTCGCCTTAAAAATAACTCTAGAACCCAACCACGTAACCTTCTCGTGCCCTTTTGAAGGGCACAACGATTCTAGTTTATTCCGATTTTCAGCCTACATTTTCATCAAAATTGATTAAAAATTAAAAAGGATAACGTGTTGTAACTCTGAATAATCATAACATTTTCCATGCATGCTTGATGTTGTGTATGATTTGAGACTGCTATCATACTTTGAATTATGAATTTTGCGATATATGGATAATTAGACCACCTAGGTCAAATATTATTATATGTTTATATCCGATTCTTATTCAGGTCCAACTACAAGTATATAAAACTTTTGAGGATTAAAATATACCACATTTCTAGCTAAACAGAACTTCTCATTGAGAACAGATATTCTAGTGACGTCAGGCCTTAAGGATGTGAGGTACGTTTTACAGATATTTCGCTTATTTGGTGCAGTAATATGTCTTGCCCAATTATACAATCATGATAATAAATACGTACTCCTTCACACAAAATGTTTCAAAATTTAAGGACTAGGTTTGCAAAATCAAGGAAAAATGAATGAATGTGTGAATAACGTACGTGAAATAGACGTAATAATATTTTGTTAAGTTATATGGCGATTTTCTATTTAAATCTTTGATCCTCTTGTTTAACCCTCGTCTTCCTGAGCCTTTTTTTTTTTCTAATATGTCTTCCTGAGGGGTGGAGGGGGGGTACCACCATCCCTGTGATTTTATTGTGGGTCTCTTCTTTTCATTGATACAAAGATCATGAAAATTCGGCAAGGCGTTACGTAATCATGACGTCACAAAGTATTTCCGGATCGGAAAAATCAAATTTTGGCAAAAATGGCCACTTTTTCAAAAAATCTCTATAAAAGTTCTAAATGTCCAATTTTCGTCGGATTTTTGCTAATAAAAGAAGGAATCAAAAATTCTAACATGTCCTGTAAGTTTCAATATCATGCAGATATTTGCCGAAATGGCGATTTAAAATGTTTCAATGTTTGGTTGACCCTTAATAACTAATTTTTGTGGTTTTGACAAAGTGACAAGCAAAAAATAAAGTTTACAGTACGGTAGTTTTCCCAAGCATTTTATGTAGTATTTTATTTGGTGCTTTATATCATGTGTTTTTAGTGTACATTTAGGAAATTTTTGTAGACTTTTAGGGTTTTTTAACTCTGACCACCAGATCATTGATATGATCACTTTGATAGCAGAACGATCTTCATTGTTTGTGTAGCGCCGCACAATTACAGACAATGGAAAACAACACAAGGTCACACGACATATGGGTACATCCAATGGATACGAGGCCATAAGCTCAATTCATACTCGGCCTCCAAACAAAATTTTTCCTACCAAACATTTGGTCGTGACGTCACCAAATATTTGCCATCGAATTTAAACTATGAACGGGTAGCAAACATTTGGTCCAATGTATATGGCAATTCAATAACATGTGCAATCTAGCGCGAAATTTTGTTTGGTCTAAACTCGGTATTGAAGTTACGTCACGACCAAATGTTTGGTAGGAAAAATTTTGTTTGGAGGCCGAGTATGAATTGAGCTATAGTGATGTTTTGTCAGTGCTCCAGATTTCAGGGCACATCTGAGATTGTAATAATCCTTTAGAAGCTTCCCATATCCAGGGTGGGGCAGACAATGATGTAATTATAATGGAGGCAAAGCAAATTAATCTTAGTCAAGGACCTTTACTCTGGAATTCAATTCCAGATCATATCAAATCTATTCCGACCTGTTTTGCTTTTGAAAAGTCTTACAAAAGGTATTTAATTTCATTGTACCGTTGATTTTAATGTATATTACAAATTATATGTATTTGTTTTTATTATATTGATCATATTCCTGCAGATACATGCATGCCAACATGCATGTCTCTTTTCTGTCTGCACCTGTCCTTGTCGGTCCTCGTCTTCACCATGTCTTTTGTCATTTTATGTCGTTCCGCGTTTCTTAACTTAAGTCTATAAGGGTCACTACTTTTCACGAGCTCTGCTGTTTTGTAGGGTCCTAGCATGATATTTATTTATATATACATATATATTACTTCCTCTCACTGTACTTATGATTGATTGCTGAATAAACTAACTTTGAACTTTGAACTTTGAACTATATTAATAGACAAATTCAGTGAAGTATTCTGTCCAATATTATGATAAAAATATCGACCTTTATAGACATCCTGTTTTAAGAATTGAAAGGTAATTTAGGAACAACCACAAAAACCCAAGTTTATGATTAAATGATTTTAAGAGAACTGAATGTACAACCTGTACAAAACTACAGGGAAAAAATAAAGAAAATTAACCCAACCAATTAGTTTGCAGCTCGTGTATATACTAAACTGGTATTCCAACTTTTTCTTCTTCATTGTTATCGAAGTCTCTCGTACTATTGGCTTCATCATTGTTTACATTGAGCGTGTGCAGTTCCGAATTATTTGTGTTCAATGATGCTCCATTCTTTGCGATTTCTGGCTTATATGTTTTTCCAAGGGACTCGAAATAATAAACTTCTCCTCCAAAGTGTGTCCCATGATTTGCGTGGACCTGTGCTGCATGCTCACGATCCTCTAATTCTGCTGGACCCCATGATGGTAACGGCGTGAATATGGCTTTTATTCGCTGTAAGAAATGAAAGGAAGAAACAAAGTTAAGTGAGAAACACCGGTGTGGCAGGAATGCAAGTAGCTGCAAGTCTCTCCCGTTCTTATTGTCCGGGTTGTACAGTAGGGTATAGGCTAACAACTCTCACGCAACATTAGTTTCACGTTTTACTCCGTTATGGTCTATGGAAGGCGGACTACCATTTCAGGGGGGACTAAGATCCCTTTCACACCGGCAAGATCTTAACATGATCCATAATATTTCAAAAAGTTACAAAATGAAGTCAGGGAAAGTTTCACATTCGAACAGTCGCCAAAACAGCATTTTTATTCAAATAGTTTATTAGCAATTAAGTATTAAAACAATCAAGCTTTTTCAACAATATTTAATCTGCTAAACAAGCGGTTCATTCCTACGTTTGAGTGTTTGGTCCATCCTTAACACTTAATTAGTGACCAAGGGTGGGGGGGTCCTAGGGGCCCTACCACAGATAAAAAAACGCGAACAAATTAACATCGCCGCTATATAATTGTCAAACTTAACGCCCAAAAATTCCAATCGATCCAATCGTTTTCGTGCTAATTAGCATAAAGTGATATTTCGAGGGCGCTGTTCAAATTTGTTTTGCCCATAAAATTCAAACCGAATAAATGTTTTCTAATTTTATTTTTGCAATGTAATTGTACTTTAATGTGCAAATTTCAGCACAATTTCATGCGAAAATTCTTTCAGGAACACGGTTTTTGAAATTTTAGCGGGAACATTTTTGACACGACACAAAAAATGGTTTTTCGGCCGCCATTTTGAAACGGTTCATCCGATTTTCAATTGTTTTGTATTTTGGTCATTATTACATGCTTTATCATTGACCA
>JXSR01S019564.1:6886-18662 GCA_000969725.1 Ophiothrix spiculata | reverse complement strand
ACCGACAGACGGCTAGCTTTGTGTTGCGATTGAGTGATGTGAAACTGAAAGTTTGTAACACTGAAATGCATTGTAAGTAATGTATAGCACTTTTAGCAATACATTTAGGATACTTGCATCGCAATTTATGGATATTGATTCGCATTTAGCGCTGCGATACCGTCGAATTCGAACGCTGATGACAGACCATTAAGGATGGAACGAAGAACTGAATTATGATACAAAATATAAGGACCCTGTTCGAGCATGACATGACAATTGTTAAGGATATGGTTCAGAGTTTCTTTCTTGGTACTAAAAATTGAACATTGTTTTCATAAGTTTTCACAAAGGTGAAAAGGTGAAATAATTTTAAATTGAAACAAGACCTGTTAAATTTCTGTAAGGATTCACAACTTCCCAGTTTTTATCAATTTATAAAATTTTGTAACTTTATTGTGTTACAATTATTGACAGAAACTTTTGCATACTTTTTCAAAAGTCTGTTTTAGGATAAGGTGTTTTTGTTCATGTAGGCATTAGTTTTCTTTTCAAGCACTGTAACACAAATTTAAGTCTCTTTTAGGAAAAGATACTTTTCATTCATGTAGGGATTTGTTTTCTCTTCAAGAACTTTAACGAAAATCTAGTCTCTTTTTGAATATTTGTAACCTTGAAAAAAGCTATTTTGTGGTCTTGAAAAGGTTTGTTTGTATAGGGAGAGGTAAGATTTTATAAGTAATGTGATAACCTCTTGCTTTGTTGACATCTTTACAGCGGTTGATCAATGGTGTTGGCTACCGTGGTAAAAATTAAGTACAATTCTAGTACAACATTCCTAAGGTGCACATTTGGAACATCATTCTAATACACTTTTAGTACAATTCTAGTTTAAAATTTTGTACTAGAATTGTACTAAAATTGTGCTACAATGCTATTCAAAATGTGCACCTTAAGAATGTTGTACTAGAATTGTACTTGATTTTTAACAGGGTAAACCGGTGAGGTTGTCAGGGTCCAGAAGATCACATAAATATTTGACTTCTTCAAACAGTTTGACCTTCTCTTCTGTGGCATTCATAAGTTTTCAATGGAATTTAAGTCTGGCAATTGTGCAGATCATTCCATAAAGTCAAATCCTCAGTCGAAGTCCTCAGCTTTCAATTGTGATGGAGTTGGATCGCTGAACCATTCCTTCACAGCTTTTGCAGTATGACTTGGAGCATTGTCTTGCTGGTAGATGAATTTTTTAACCTATCAGGTGATGTGCTGAAGGCAACATGTTCACCTGTAAGATGTCCAGGTACTGTCTGTGGTCCATGTTTCCGTTAACTAACACCAAATCTCCAACACCACTACGAGAAAAGCATCCCCAAACCATGATACCACCGTTACCATGTTTCCTAGTTGGTTTTGTGTAGCAGGGGTAAAGAGCACTATTGTCGCCACATGTAACCTTTCCTATCACTTGGAAATAAACAGTCTTGATTTGCTTGACCAGAAAACACGATGCCAATCATCTTCTTTCCAATCCTTAAAGCTCTATCTGAAGTTTTTCCAAGCTACGGTATCCTTGGGTTGTAGCTGACATGTCAAGGTCAGTAGACTGACAGGACATGCTCTGCTAGGTGTCATTTGACAATAGTAAGGCTAGGAACTGAACCATAAAACCTCTTGATGGAGCTCACTGGCTGGCTTTAATGGAGAGGGTTTTGTATCAGACCACTAAATGTCGTTCCTGAGCTTCTGGGCTCTCCAATTTTGTTTAATGCTTGTTGATTACTTGATTTGAGCTTGGATTTGCTTTCTCTTTGTTTTGAAAGTGTTTCTTTTTCCGGGACCATTCATAATAAACAGACATTTTTTCCAAACAGGCACTTAATGTTAGCAGTGAAATGCCCATGGCCTACTACTTCTAGGCTTGTTATCTATGGAGCAACTTTTTTGAAATTTCTTGATGTTGTACGTAACAGTTGATTCATGAATATCAAGCTCTCTCCCATGTGCTTTGTGGATTAATTTTTGCTCAAATGGAGCAAAAAATTGCCCTTTCTCAAAATCTGTTGGCTCTTGGCATGTTTCTGAAATGATGTTAATGAGGTGGAATGAGAGTTTAGTCATGTTCATACATGGCTCAGTAATCAACTATATATACATCCGAATAACATATATAGAATAAATAACATTGATACCAGTAGTGTATATAGCTGTGCAGACTTGCATGAATAGTGGAGGCCCTTTAATATAATTTAAAGTCTGTGGCTGATGCTCAGTGATATATGTGTTTATCAAAACCTGTTTCTTGTTCTATGCACAAACAAAAGCTCAACATAAATTAATGAAAACACATGTAAAACTTTACGTCTAAAAGGTTAGGAAATCTTATATATCATTACATGGCAAAAAGTAGCTTACAAGTAAGTAAGAAGGATCAGCTCTATGGGTAATTTATGTGTGGTTTTTGACATTTTTTTTTTTGGAACGGTTATGTTAGTTAAAAAATAGCAAGAGACATTGATTTATTAATAATAGATAGTTAATGCATGTACACAAAACAGATAACAAAATAATTTGGCAATATTGTTGTGACATTATAATAATGTATCTATTCAATTTTTCTAAACATCATAATTTAGTGTCAACTTTTTGTGTTTCAGCTCATGATTTGAAGAACCAGATGAGAAGAGACTTTAACACAGCAAATAGATTAGAGAGGAGAAAAGTATCTAAGCAGCTGAAAAAACAGGCACTTTCTCAAGCTCATCTCAAAAAAGTTGTAGAGAAAAAATGGAAGAAAGAGGCGAAGAAAGCGGCAAAGAAAGCTAAAAAGCAACAACAATTAGTCTTTGGAACTTTTTTGTGATTGGTAAATTTTATGTTGAATCTTAAGGATCTTTAATTTAGTCTGTACAATGTGGTCCTTGGACATGTAGTCCTTGTCCTCAGACATGAAGTCCTTGGTGTTGGTCTTGGCCTTTGACTTCAAAGTCCTTGGTCCTCAGTACTGTATTTACTGTGCATATGCGCACAGCAAATATATCCAAAGTTATATTTTTTCAGATGGTAGCAAATTACCAATTGCATAAGATTTGCCAGTCAATTGACAAGGATATATTTTGATAAAGCTCATATATAAATGTAAGTAATGACATATCAAATTGGTTTTTATAATTGTTGAGAGCAAAGTAGTATTGGTTTTAATATTTTGATGCAAAATGGTAGCTTGTACTGCTTCAAGCTTTCATCAAAAATTATATGATAGAAATGAAAAGAACTTATCAATCATGCAAAATTAAAAGCAGTTGTGCAAATTGCCCAGTTTGCTCAATGATTTTTGAATAGACCCATTGTCCACACCAATTTCTTACCATGTTCGATAATAATATGATGTGCATATTGTGAGATAAACAGTCCTGGTCCAAACAATTCCCTGAAATCACACATTTTCATTTTCAAGTTACAATTGATTGATTGATTGATTTATACCAGTGGTGGGAAACCTTTTCACTATCGCGGGCCACGAAAGAGCTCTGATATGTGTTACGGGCCGCACCAAAAGTCTGCATAAAGAGCAGTTACTTTGATTCAAGGACAATTGATAATTGTCACTATGAGGTATGGTAAAACTATACTTTAACAAAGATCTTAGAAAGCTCTTAAAGATCTATGGAATACTTGGTGGTTAAGTACGAGAGTGCACTCCATGACCAATATTATTTATATCCATCGTAATGCCCTACTCTTTTCTTACGCAAATATCACACTTCAAATGACCCCTTTTTTGCTGCAGTTTCTGTGCATCGCTTTTTTGGCGCACAGAAACTGCAGTATTTTTTAATAATGGGATAGCTAACCCGTTAAAATATCAGCCCGCCAAACGTAAGCTAATTAGGTTAAGACATTGTGGATGTTAAGAAAAACAATCAATGTGATCTAATAAGTGATATTTGTTAAATTTTGAATGGATATTATCAGACTTCTAAGATGACAAAGCTTATTCCACACACATTCACACTTATGACTTTTGTGTTTGGAACTACCATTTTCAAAATAGTTTTTCCTCTGAGGGCTTGGCAGGCCGCACAAAAAGTGTAGGTTGCCCACCACTGATTTATACCATTAGGCGCAAATGCCTGGCACAGCCCAATATTTCAAAAGCAGTAAATTAAAGGGAGGTAAAACATCAAAAAGAAAAAGAAAAAAATGAAAAGCCCAGAGAAATATAAACACCAAAACAAAACCAATGGAACTGGCTATCCAAGGTGGGCACGAAGGGTTGATTTAAAGAACTGCAGTGAATTACATTGGATTATGTCCTCAGGGAGTCAGTTTCAGAGAGTCAGAGCATATGGGTAGAATGATCTTTGACACAAGGTCAGGTGACTCAATATTTGTTTTGAGAAGGAATAGTATCAAACTATTGACTAGCTCAAATCATGCCAATCAGTATATTAAAATATTCATTACAGGAATATGTTTAAATATGGCGCTCAAAATGTACAATTTTGACGAAGTCTGCATTTTCGAATTGTCATTTTGACTCGGAATATCTTTTCAGATTTTTGATTTCAATGCAATTTTGATGTTGAAATTTGTGAATAAAACTGTTTCTTACATGTATATTGCACTGTTAAGTGATATCAGGGATCGGGATGTTTTGACCAGGATTGTATTATGTGCAAATTTATTTTAGTAGGGGACAGATTCACAAAGAATAGACTCTCTCATGAATTGGTTTTGCATTATTGTTCTATGTATTTCTATGTAATGTATATTATTTGTTCTCTTTTATTTCTTTCAACATTTAATTTACTATGATTTCAAAAATCTGACCAAGTTTGAAATTTCTTAGAGTTGTAGGATGTAAACAGAATATGACATCTTGTTTTCCCAACTGAATTCACTTGTTATAAATCATTCAGTAATTTTACAGCTTTTGTTCAGTCAACAGTTCCTTTCATTCCAGAGAAAGTTTTCAGACTTCTAATGTTAGAAGAGTAACTTAAAGCATTTTAAAAATTTCAAAAACTAAGCCCTATTTTACCAATACCATTTGTAATTTGAGGATGTGATAAAAATTAAGTCATCCTTTATACTTGGAATGTTTTTGTTTTCCATTATATAAGACAAAATATGGTTATTCATTACAAACCTCCCATAAGGCGACGAAAAACAGAACCCTGTTTTACGGGCGGACAGACCTTCAAGTCAGTTGGTCAAGAAATTTTCTAAAAAAGATTTAGCCATAATTTAACAATTTTTGTCAAAAAATGGCTGATTTTGGCAAATTTAAAAAAAAAATGTCCAAAGACAAATTTACGATCATTCGGGCCTGTAAAATAGTTTTGTTTTTCCTGTCGCCCAAAGATTTTTTTTTTTTTTTCAATTTGAGATGCAGGAAAAAAAGGGTTAAGGGCCTTGTCAACACTTCGTTTTCAGAAATGGTTTGTGCTCTGTAACTCATCAACGGATAATTAAATCCAAATAAAAGTATATATTTCTAGAAGCAGATTTGCATACAGGTCCAATAATAAACTTACCATCATGTTCAGTATGCAAATCCGCACCTAGAAGTACCGAATGCACTCGTCCAATTCAACTACTGATTTTCTGAATGTACATTGCCATTACCGTTGTGTTATTTCATACAAATGTGCCCGATATGGCTAAACACACTTTGACAATGCTTAAGAAATAGAATTTGATGATTTGTTGAACTTTTGGAGTACTAATTATATTAATTCAAAGGATTTGTCGGTCGGAAAATAGTTGAATTGGATGAGTGAATACGGTACTTTTATTTGGATTTAGTTATCTTTTGCTGAGTTACAGAGCAACAACCATTTCTGAAAACGAAGGGTTGACTTTTCTTTCATAAATTTTATTGAATATTGAAGCACTTTTATTCTCTCTGTAATGCTCATGTCTCAAAATCTATGGGCTGATCTGAAGTATCATTTGATGGAATCGGTTACAATAAAAAGTATTAAGAAGTTAACAATCATCCAGAAGAGAACAGCTATATCAATGAGATTTTGTCAGAATCGTCACTCATCCTTATGTAGGTTATGGTTGCAAAATGGTTTGATTAGTATCTTTATTTTCTTTCTGTATGCTTTCTTAATGTTTATAGATATAAGTCCCAGCATTTTAAGAGTTACTGTGCCCAACAAATCTATATGACATGCCCAAATGTTAGTTGCTTGATGCCATAGAATAGAGTAGGCATGAGATTTTCCAGCTTTGTTCCAGCTTTTTTATGTCATTGTTTTTTATTTATTTTAACCCATTTTAAGGCATTTGCACACATTTTTCCAGTGTTTCCAGCTTTTTTCAGGAAGATGCATTCTCATGCCTAATAAAGTGGGGCCTCCTCTTTCATTGATCCAAAATTACAGAAATTAGTCAACAAAATACAAATGATGTCACAATGACATATTAAGACATGACTGATCTAAAAATGTAGATTTTCAGGATAATAAAAAATCATAGTAACAGATTTTTGTGCTTGAGATGATAAGATCCTTACAATGGAAATGTGTAGGCAGTAAGTGACTATATAAATAGTCCATATGGATCACATAATAAATATACTATCATGATTATTCCTTCTGGATGATCTAACTCTTAAAAAACTTTTTGATACCCAGTCGTATATGTACTAATTGGTCCAAATCTAATACACATGTGTATAATAGCTTTCAAATGAAAACGTGAAAATTTGTTTCCGTTGATGTAACAAAATGTGTTAGTCATTCTGTATAAGTTTATTTTTTCCTTCGACGTTATTTATTTTATTTAATTTATGTTGATTTTTCTTTACTGTTCATGGCATCTCAGTACAGCAAGGAATGTTATAGAAGAACGACTTTATGCCGGAATCTGGCAGTAATTTCATAATAAAATGATACTGTTACCAAAAATAAAATTTTGAAGTGTTGCTTTATTTTGTTTTATATTACTACTGCTGATGTCAGCCCATCAATTTTGGAAAAGTGTTTTATGCAACTGCTAACTAAATCTGTACAAAACTTAAATTTTCCAGAAGTGAATTTACATTCTAAAGCAATGATGATGTCAGATTTTGACCAAAACATGTAATTTCAGCCTTGGAGCTAGAATACAATGGCATCTTGTTAACACGTAACATTATGACATGAAATACCAGAGGGTTTTTTTTAAACAGAAGATGGCAATTAGTGAATTATCATATTGATATTAGCACGTGGCAATATATCCAATTCCTATCAGCAAAACAAAGTATCCACGAATGATTTATACCCGGTTTCAAAAAATCAGAAAGAATATCAAATCATCATTTTTCATAAAATCAACAGCTTTTCTACAATAGTGGATACGTCTTCTACATTGTCCATAGGTTTCTTCAAAATATCATGCTTCATTGCTTTGTGCGATGACGTAATTGAAAATTGATGCAAACAAGGTTTTTCATCTCAGATCTGTACAAATAATCATGCTGGTATAATAAATACTTGTAATATGCGCACCTACCAATGTTTTTAAGGATTAATGAATACAACTCGACCAAATTAACATGATTAAAGTCTTGATACCTTGCTTCTGCACTTTTCTTTGATCTGCAAAAAGCATTAGCTTGCAGAGTTCTGATTCTATTCCTACTCGGAAGAGCGAGATAGTCGTAATTAGATATGGGAGAGAGGGGCAAGTTGAAGAACCACAATTTTGGTGTAATGCAACTTACTTCCCCGCGTTGAAGTTTCCGTCAACAAATTAATACTGGTCCTAATATTGAGCTGTTACCCATAATACCCATCATTACCACTAACATCCTGTTGTCATTAGCAATGTCAAATGTAAAGTGGCAGTGTTTCCCTTAGGCGGTTAACATCTTACAAAGCTGTTCCAGCATAACCAAAATCATTATTTCTTTCTCAAGGACACTCTTTATATCCATCACAGTCGATCAATAAAACCTAAATTGAATTTTACCTTTCAACTTTAGAAACATAACATATTTTAGAATGTAAAACAGTCAGTTGTTATTGAATGATTGCTCTGATTACAAATTTACAATTCGCAAAATATACCTTGTTTGGAAAAATCTCAATAACTTTTCACAGGAACATGCGATTTGAAAAATTCAAAATTCATCAGAAATCTGTGCTACTAAAAAAATAACAAGATTTGACCAAAGCCTCACCAAATGCTCCACAAAACAATCCGATAGCCGGGTATAAATCATTCGTGTATACTCTGTAGATGTCAATGGATTAATGATAGAGATACTTTCAGCGAAGGGCAATTATCAAGTTGCTATCATTAGTAGATGCTATCAACAGTAAATACCAAAGGGTGAATTATCCAGTTGCTATTAGCAGTAAATAGAAGTAGCATTACTATCTGTTGCTGATAGCAACTTGATAATTCATCCATTGCTATCTACTGCTAATAGCTACTTGATAATTCACCCATTGCTATCTACTGCTGATAGCTACTTGATAATTAAACCATTGCTATCTACTGCTGATAGCAACTTGATAATTCACCCATTGCTATCTACTGCTGATGACAACTTGATAATTCACCCATTGCCATCTACTGCTGATAGCTACTTGATAATTCACCCATTGCTATCTACTGCTGATAGCAACTTGATAATTCACCCATTGCTATCTACTGCTGATAGCAACTTGATAATTCACCCATTGCTATCTACTGCTGATGACAACTTGATAATTCCATGGCTATCTACTGCTGATAGCTACTTGATAATTCATCCATTACTATCTACTGCTGATAGCTTCTTGATAATTCACCAATTGCTATCTACTGCTGATAGCTACTTGATAATTCACCCATTACTATCTACTGCTGATAGGTACGTGATAATTCACCCATTGCTTTCTACTGCTGATAGCTACTTGATAATTCACCCATTGCTATCTACTGCTGACGGCAACTTGATAATATCTCCACTGATATCAACAGCTGATAGCAACTTTATTATTCACCCCACTAGTGTAAAATATTTACATGTTCTGTGATGGTTGTATCACACAAAGGAATTTGTTATATGTTTGATGAAACAAATTTAATTTTTCAAGCGAAAACGGTCAATGCAAGCAAGTTTATCTGTACGTCGACGTACAGGTTGACGCATGAAATATCAGAGAAGCAGGAGTTCAGATAAAACCGGTAATGATTACGTCGGCGTACAATTTGACGTATATATAAAGTTCGAAAAAACTACGACTGCAAGTATTATCTGTACGTCGTCGTACAATTTGACGTATAAAAGTTTGACATAGCGTGGACATAACTTTTCCAGTGATTACGGTCCAGAAAGGTGTTACCGGAAAATGTCAAGCAAGTAAGATTATGTTTACGCCTATGTATAATTTGACGTATACAATATCAAAATAACGGCTTAACTATTTAGACATCGAAAGTAGACCATTTTAATTCGTCGTTAGAGAATCAGAATCTATATACGTTGACTCCTACAGTTTGGCGTGAATATACGTTGACTCCTACAGTTTGGCGTGAATAGTCTGACTGCATTTTGTATTTTGCTCCATGGTGAAGAATGTGTATGAAAGAGGTAACATTTAAGGTGCAAGTATGACAAAATGATATAAATAAAGAGTTTGACCTGAACATTTATAGACCCGAAATAATTTTTTCAAGATGGCCAATAAAATCTAAAATGCTGCCAAAATACTATTTTTCGATTAATAAAAAAACCCTGAACATTTATAGACCCAAAATATTTTTCCAAGATGGCCAACAAAATATAAAATGCTGCCAAAATACTATTTTTCGATTAATAAAAAACCCTGAACATTTATAGACCCAAAATATTTTTTCTAAGATGGTCAACAAAATCTAGAATGCTGCCAAAATACTATTTTTCGATTAATTACCCCTATTGCCCTACAGCAAGGTGTTAGAATTGTCAATGTCCAAATTTATCATCTAGAACTTCAGGCCAGGTCAATTGCATGTTTCATATTCAAATACATGTAACCATAGCCACTTGATAATTCACCCATTGATATCTACTGCTGATAGCTACTTGATAATTCACTCATTGCTATCTACTGCTGATAGCTACTTGATAATTCACCCATTGTTATCTACTGCTGATAGCTACTTGATAATTCACCCATTGCTATCTACTGCTCACTGTTGGTTGAACCCAATAGAAATAGGGACATTTTATTTCTAAGTGTCAAAAAAGATGGCGCTATTCATAAAAACTCATTTTTTGATGTATAAGGGATATACTGGTGTGTACTACTGAAATTAGTTATGCAAATGAAGCATCTGACGTCAAGAAAATTGTATTAATCATTTTGAATCAAAATCTTCATAGATCAAACAACATAATCAATAATCAAATATGATCAATAATTTGAAATATGTATAGCGCCATCATTTTTGCACAAGTCTGAATTTATTAAAAAATACCAGTAAAGAGCTCAAAATTAACAAAATTTCAACCAAAATGGAGTAAAATTTTGAGAACGGGTTTACAACTTTATTATGCAACAAATTCCAGTTACTTGTACTGCTTTTTCAACTTTCTGTGAAGAAATAATTGAATGTTTGGTTAAAAATGAAAGAAATGTCCACCTCAAACAACAGTGTGCTGATAGCTACTTGATAATTCACCCATTGCTATCTACTGCTGATAGCTACTTGATAATTCACCCATTGCTATCTACTGCTGATAGCTACTTGATAATTCACCCATTGCTATCTACTGCTGACGGCAACTTGATAATATCTCCACTGATATCAACAGCTATAGCAATTTGATTATTCACCCCACTAGTGTAAAATATTTACATGTTCTGTGATGGTTGTATCACACAAAGGAATTTGTTATATGTTTGATGAAACAAATTTAATTTTTCAAGCGAAAACGGTCAATGCAAGCAAGTTTATCTGTACGTCGACGTACAGGTTGACGCATGAAATATCAGAGAAGCAGGAGTTCAGATAAAACCGGTAATGATTACGTCGGCGTACAATTTGACGTATATAAAGTTCGAAAAAACTACGACTGCAAGTATTATCTGTACGTCGTCGTACAATTTGACGTATAAAAGTTTGACATAGCGTGGACATAACTTTTCCAGTGATTACGGTCCAGAAAGGTGTTACCGGAAAATGTCAAGCAAGTAAGATTATGTTTACGCCGCTGTATAATTTGACGTATACAATATCAAAATAACGGCTTAACTATTCAGACACCGAAAGTAGACCATTTTAATTCGTCGTTAGAGAATCAGAAACTATATACGTTGACTCCTACAGTTTGGCGTGAATAGTCTGACTGCATTTTGTATTTTGCGCCATGGTGAAGAATGTGTATGAAAGAGGTAACATTTAAGGTGCAAGTATGACAAAATGATATAAATAAAGAGTTTGTCCTGAACATTTATTATTTTAGACCCGAAATAATTTTTCCAAGATGGCCAATAAAATCTAAAATGCTGCCAAAATACTATTTTTCGATTAATAAAAAAACCCTGAACATTTATAGACCCAATATATTTTTCCAAGATGGCCAACAAAATATAAAATGCTGCCAAAATACTATTTTTCGATTAATAAAAAAACCTGAACATTTATAGACCCAAAATATTTTTTCCAAGATGGCCAACAAAATCTAAAATCCTGACAAAATACTATTTTTCGAAAAATTACCCCCTATTGCCCTACAGCAAGGTGTTAAAATTGTCAATGTCCAAATTTATCATCTAGAACTTCAGGGTCAATTGCATGTTTCATATTCAAATACATGTAA
>JXSR01S019563.1:14697-26361 GCA_000969725.1 Ophiothrix spiculata | reverse complement strand
ATATTCACTTGGTTTATCCTGTAAGTGCGTTTCTGAGAGACCAATAATAGTAAATTTATGATCTAATGTTTTTAAACACATTTGAAGTTTCTCAAGTTTTTGTTCTGACTTCTTATATTGACATTCAGAAGGGTAAAATTGTCATTGCGTTTTTTTAACATCTGACAAAGTTAGTCATTAGTTACGTAAGAACATTCGGTTTTTAGATGTTGGACATCGTAATCAATTCAGATTCTTTAGTTGTGTTTCCCTTACGTATTGGATCAAAAAGCATATATTATCATATTTGCTAAAATCAATATCATGAATATCTACATTTCCGATAATGTTATTTAGTTCATGCAAGTGGTTTTGTATATCTTCTGATTTAATTTCATCATTATAAGTAACACTCTGTATACATTTTTTACATTCCCAATTTCCAGGATTCAATTTTTTCAGTTCACGTTGTTTAAGTTGTGTACATTTTTTGTGTATATACTTTTTACAATATTTACAAAATATTATTTTATGGTTGTTTTTCATGATTTTGGCACATTCCAAACACATTTCACTTAACATTGACATAGATAAACAAATACAAAAAAGAAATACAAAGCACAAAGTAAATGTTATTAAAACACCATTCAAGTCACCAAGAAAGCTTCCAGAGACCAACTTAAGACCTAGCTGCAATGCAGCAACCGTGCACAATGAAGGGGAAAAAATGAATTATATATATCAACGATGTTTTGGCTTATATTACGACTACACTTATATTTTCATACCATGTTCATCATTGTGGAAAAGATTGTGACAAGCAATATAAATATATTTATGTACAACGGTCTAATATTTCATGATTTGGTTGGTCAGATATCACAACAAATTTCACATCAGTCATATAGTTCATAAATATTGTTAAAAGGGTCTATAAAATATTTTTCTTCTAAAAATACTTTTCTTCAGATATTGTATCTCGTAAAATACTATCATAAACTTGAGTTTGGTCATTTATATGTTTTATGATTTCTTTTAATAGACAAATCAATCTTTGGTTTCACAATAGAAAATTTCTAGCATGATTGACAGGTAATATAAGTTTGGATGAGAGTGTTGATGTGAAATGTACGTGTGAAAGCTATCATGATAAACAAGTATAAATATAATCTATAATACGATAGTTGGATGAAATGCATTCAATATTTTATAATTTTCAATAGAAAACATTGAATGTGATATACAACACATTTTTCATTAAAATAAGTATTTACACAACAAAAATACACAGAAAAAGTTTTTGATTAGAGTCTTTTTGGATTTTGTTTAGAGTCTTTTTGGTTTCTGATTATGATCTATTTTGTTGAAGAGTTGGAATGCGTGTTTGCAACCTCTTTGATGTCTTCCATGCTTTTAACCTTGTATTTATAAGTCTTACCCCCTTCCTCTGCCATGATGTTAATTGTCCCGTTCCAGGTCCACACACTTTTCACATTGTCTATTACCCTGGCCATACTCCTTGCCTCTTCATAGATAAATTGTTGTGGCTTGTTGACTTCGTGGATTGCAATACCTGTCTTTTTAAGGCATCTCCGCTTTGATATAATGTTTTGCCTTGTGCCTTTCCTCAAAAAGGAAACTATTATTGGGGCTGGTGTCGCGGAGTTCTGGTCTTTGCCTGTCTTAGATATTCTTCTTGCCGTGTCTATTTCAATGTCTTGTATATTGATATCCATTTTGGTTGTCATATACATTCGTTATAACAAAACTAAGTGGAAAACACCAATGTAAAATTTTAATAAAGCACAAATAGTCAACGATACTCAAAACAACTTTCATATATAGCGCTTTTTTTATGACCTCGAAAGAACGATCTGTCTGAACTGCCCTGCTATGATGCTTACATACTTCGATAGCTTTGTCTCGACGTCTCGTCATGCTTTGTTGCATCTGGTGTTTTGATATTGTACATTGGACAAATAGTACAAAGCGACAACTAGTATGAAAGCAAGGTCGGATGACGTCGGTAAGTGTTCAGAGATTTTTGAGATCCACGGATATTAAACAATACATATTATAGTTTACTGGGTGTATATTCCAGGGTCTTATGAAACTCTTCGTACACTAACACGCGTAATCTCACTCAGCCAGTTCAAAGAGATTGTTTTTAAGGTCGTCAAATACAGGTTTGCATGGCGGTATATTTGAAAGCATTTATGAGCATCATTTACTGTTTGTGCATAATTGGAATTTTATGTTGTTGTTTTTCACTCAGTTTTGTTATAACAAATTTATAGAAACTACTTGATATTTTCTTTTCATGTAACCTTTAAATGTTTTCTTGTGTATTTCAAATTTAATTTTCAGCTATAATTACAAGCAGTTCACCAATAAACAATTGTGTAAGTATTTTTAATACCCTTCATGCATGTTGCAAAATATGTATTTATGCAACATTCATAATCATTGTAAAATCATCTGTTTCTGTTTTATAAGAAAAAATAAGCGGGTGCGGGAGGGGGCAGGTGTGGGGTCGGGCGGGGGTTGGGGGACTGGGGGACAAGAGTGGGTTATATTGATGTGCTGCAAATATGGGCAGAATTTCTCATAATAATGATCCTTTTGTTTTGCAAAATTTGGTACATTGATGGGTTTGTTTTTCAATTTTTTTCCCAAACCTGCAAATTTTCGCACACTTTTGAACATGAAAAATTACTTGTATAAATTTGACTCTAAATTTGAGTGGTTTAGTACATGGATGGATCCACTTTTCTTGAAAACTGGCATCATTAAAGTCTATCTTCTAATAAGCTCCCTGTAAATAGGGTCCACAATATTCAAGCAATCAAGCTTCTACGCAGTCCGTGCGTACGCGCAAATCAGAATTTAAATCAACTGACAAAGCTGACGCATGACGATCGTTATGACTGGTCAATTTTCCCCAGTGACAAGAACTTGGTGTGACGATCGCGGTAACAACCTATCACATCCAACTGAGTAAATTGCAGTGGGTCGCGTACGGCACAAATTACTACTTGACAAAAAGCGTTAATGAGTAAAAACACACAAAACGGGGAGCTTATTTCAAAGATAGACTTCATGGGTGGTACTTCCAATTTCCCGGGTAATATCAACATATTGTAACTCACCTCTTCCTCCTTAGCATCACTGAATTTCTTCTTGACTCTTTTCAGCATTTTATTCCTTCTGACTTTAGGCATGTCAGCATATACCAGTAAATATTGACCAAGATCTCGTTCAGCAATTTTTCCATTTTCTGGCTCATATCTCTCAAACTAAACAATAACAAAGTAAGGTAAAAACAAAATTGTTATATGGTATGTAATATATATAGAGAGAGTTTTATTTGTCAGGTGATAAAAATTATTTTGTCTTTCCCATCATGGAGGCATCCCTTGAATTTAATGCATATGCACTATTGGGATTAGCCTGGCTTTCCGCCGAATGTTATTAATAAAATAAAAGATTAATAAAACTTTTCTGGCTATAAATTTTTTGTGGCAAGCAATCAGCCAATGAATCCATTTTCTTGTCAAGACACATCATTAACAGTTGGACTGAATTAAACTTATTATGCTGTCTTCGTACTTGTGTAGTTTGTAGCTTTGTCAAAAACTTGTCCCTTCCTGTTGCCGTAACAGCAAAGCTACATGTCACTGAGATAATCGATATTGACAGAATTTTGTCGCACAGCAAGATTTTCATATGGAGTGAATTCAACTTTCGAAGCGACAAAGTTGCCAAGTTACAAGACTGCAAAGCTACACAAGTGTGAAATAACACAGGCGCTGCAAGTCTACAATAAGTATGAGAGCATCATTAGTCAAGACCTGTCATAGCAAATATGCAAATAAGTTGTACTGCATTGTGACAACTTCAATTGCAAGGCCTTGATCTTTTTTAAAGCTGAGTACACACTACCAAACTATAGTTATGCTACGGTCACATAACAACCAGCCACCAACCAATGTCTAGTAATTGAAGGATGCTGCAACACCAAAACATCGACATGACATCGGTGAAAGCTTGCATTGCCCGGCCGGTCACCAGTTGTTATTGGACCATAACTTAAGACATGGTTAACAAGAGATGCAAGGTTTTATCTCTGAGTTAAATTCTTGCAACGTGCTTTCGGTGTCTCTTTGGCTCACAGGCACGGAGACTGGTCACCGGTCTGGTTGGTGTCCTCTGAATGATGCTGTAAACACATTGTAACCTTGCCACAAGACCAGGGTATCACTCAGAAGCAAACTTTACATCTCATATTTATCAGGTCAATGGATCCATCCATCATCCAGAATGCAAACCAATTAGTCTAAATTTTCTGAAATGTTCATGAAATCAGCTCTCACATTTTTTTGGCAAAGAGAATCATATGGGGCAAAATTTTCTGCAATCAAGTGAATTTCCTGATATCTTAGCTCTCAGCAGGCTGGAAACTAAAATGTGGCAAATGACAGTGCAACCATTAACAAATAAAGAATGTGTAATTTATGCGCTATCCAAATATAACAAAAACAAAGTTATGACTACATACCTCCATTCTTAGTAAACTCTCTCTAAGTTTCTTCTGAAATGCGCTAAATTCATCAGTTGTTAATTTCTTGTCCAATTTTGGGCCAAAGAAAAATGTGGTTAGAGATGTATTGGTAAACGGTTTGTCCAGAGTGTTGCCGGTTGTTTTCCTATCTCTGTGTCTTTGGCCAGTAGCAGTCTGCTGGAGAATTACATCTGTTACCTAGGTAACCAAATTTGAAAAGACACAGAATTCAAAACATCAAGCTGTATTTAGTGAAGAATATCAAACATACACAATCATATGGTATATATTATCATTTTAAATGTTCACAAACACATCATTATGGGTCATTCTGGTTTGGTTAAAAGGTGTCCAATTTTTGACAGATTTTTATGTCCTGCCTATGTCTGACATGTTTAACCTTTTATTAATTCAAATTGCCTAATTTTACCTCCAAAGACTAATTTGCGGTAAAGATTGGGACTTGCAAGGGTAGTGTACATCAACATCCCTGCTTCATTCTACAAACTAGGATAGCAATTTAAACAACATGTTGAGAAAAATGTTGTACATAACTGGGGCATTCTTGTCACAAATTTAAGTAAATTGGACTCCTGAAAACTAGAATGACAATTATACAAACTTTGAAAGAAAGTGCTCCAAAATTCACTTTATAACAACATGTAGGGTATGGTGTAAATACCAAAGAAGGGGGCATTACACACAATAACCCCTGTATTTTTTTCACTTACTGGTATCTATTTAGTTACCAAGCTGGGGAAAATCAAGGTAGGTACACATACTCAAAGACTTGGCAATAAACCTAAGTTGATAGGTCTTGTACTCATGCCCTGTGATCTCTGATAAAAACATCCTACGCATCTGGGTGATTTATCTCCAATACAGACTCAACCTCTCAGATGTGGTATGCACCAGTAACAATCCTTGTTTGTAGCGATTATGGTCGTATTATTGAACTATAATCAGGACGTACGTAAACAAACCAAACTTTCCTTCTCCGTGTGTTGCGTTTGATCATGTAAATTATGATTTTATAGAGCCAATACTTGTCATATTTTGAAACCAGTATATCAGAAAGCTAATAGAATACATTGTTTACTGGCAAGTCTCAAATGATGTGCCAAGATGATCAATTTTTTTGACATTTTTAACTGAAAACTGTCTTCATATGTTGGGAGTTGATGTCAACCAGTTTGTGGGTCAAGGGGCTAAAACGTCAGCGTAGATGGGTGTATTGCTGGAAGGATTTCTTACCTGTTGAAATTCCTCATAGGATACCTCCCCATCTCCATTAAGATCAAATAGCCTGAAGGCAATCTCAAAATGCTTCTCTGGAGCTGAAAAGAAAATAGGCAAATGAATAGAATGAATGATTTTACCAATAGGGACCTTTCAATTACCTCATCAAACATTGTGTCCTCAGCATGAGGGTTGACTCTAGTTCACCCTGTGAACTGTACTGTAAATATAAATAGTTTTGCACACAGCAATATGTGTGCACGACCAGTTTTTAGTCAAAAACGTGCAGGTGCAGGTACATTATTATTTTATACATTTATTTCTACCCTTGATAAAATGAACTAGAATATAAATGTATCATGAAAATATGACCACACAATCAGGCTGTAAATTTCTTAAGCGACAAGAACCAGTGATTACAATTGGACGCATGCACACATGAGTCAAAATGTTTATTTGACCATATCACAATCAATCAATAATTGTAATTACATGACATATATACCCCATGAAGGAGTCTATTTGTACAGGGGACCAACGGCGTAACGTGACTTCCGAACCACGGAGCAAGTAGAGTAAAGTTTCTTGCCCAATCTCTGTATTACGAGACCCGGTCTCTAACTGCTCGGCCACGCTCCCTTCTTTGATCATTAGTGGTACATAACTAAAGCTTTCTAATGTACAGTACAGTGAAAAGCTGAAATATTTGAAAATGGCCAGGCAACAGGCATAACATAGATATGAAGTTTTTTAAAGCTAAGGAATATTTTGGAAATGATAATAAATTCTACATAGGAGGGAAATTTTGATTCAAATTTTCCAGAAAATTGGGCTCTCCACACGGGAGCGTCACATCTAGATACATCTAGATTTATATACATTTCCAAAGTATAGATTGTCTACACATGATCGCGCGTCAATCTGACTTAAATCCGATGGCACCTATCGATACACTGGGTTGTGTGTAAGTAAAAATAAATCAGCTACGATAAGTAGACGTGCAGTCATTTATGCTCGAGTGATCATTTGCTGAAGTCCAGTTTGATCTAGAAGGATCTAGCTGGATGAAGTACAGATTGATGTGCCTGTGTGGAGAGCCCCAATATAATTTTCTGGGCCTGCTATTACACTTTATCTTTACAATGTGTTACAACATACAAACCTCTAAGTGAGAAGGGTTTCAAAAAGTTTTAAAGATCAACCAGAAGAAATTCAGCCAGGAAAATAACCTTTTATGCGATCCATAAGGCATCTTTGCAAAGTCACTATGTAAAGTAGCATAATTCCCCCACTTTTTAAACCGACTGTCCACAGACCAACATTATAGTGTATTTTCTTTTGCAAAAAAAAATCCACTTTGTATTTCGCAAGGTTGGCTATGTTTTATTACATCATTTTGGTCTCTTGTCAACCAATTTTTACAAGATTGGAATCAACTGAAAGAAGAGACCCTAACATATACTGTGGTATCAAACATGTAAACTTTAGGTGTGTCATCATAAATTTAGTGCACTGTAACCCTTCAAAAGCAGGGATTCAATTACGCCGCTTGTCTCAATTTTCTCCATATTGTTTGTTTTTTTTTTTTGGTTAGCGGGGATAGGTTACTATCATCTATTGCTCCCTGTAAAGAAAGTAAAAATGCCTATGGGACTATTTTTGAACAATAATGCAAATAAGGACGAGTGACCATTCTGACATAATTTCATTGATAAGGCTCTTTACCTTCTGGGTGATCTTAAAAAAAACTTATTGATACCCCTCGTATAATAGGCATTACACTTTTCAAGTCATAATCAAACTTTTGAATCATTACTTCAAATAAAGTCAAACTTGAAGCCCATGGATTACGTACTTGATAATACTGTGAGTAGGAACATGTAGTCAGCAAAGGAGATGAGACCACACTCTCCCAGCAGGCCAAGTTCATGAACTTTGACCTCTATATCATGGAATCTCTGAAACAAAATCAAACAGCAAAAACTGTCAGTAAACAAACTCTACTCATTGAAGTAATATCCCATCATTTTTGAACATGAACTTGGGTCAAAGTTAGGGGATGGGACTTTTCACGAGGACTAAACTAGGAGAGACTCTGAACCAACTGATTGATCTATCAAGGTGTAAATTAATTCAGAATGCAAGGGATCAAATCAATCTATTTGATGCAATATTTGAATTAAAAAATTAAGAATTCAGATAATTAAACATTCCATGACAAAAAATCAATTGATTTTTGAACTTGTGACATTATATTTTCTGAGAGTTTCCAACTTTGTTCTCAAGAATTGTAATCCTGATTGTGAGTAGTCCATACAGGAAAAAAAATATCTGAAATTCCCAAGTCTAATTCAAACAAAACCCCTGCCTTGAAATATTGATTTGATAAACAATGACTAACCTTTGTATCAATTTTCTTAAACTGATCCAATCCCAAGCCATCCGGTTGTTTCTCATCAGGAGTGATAGATCGTACAAAGTCTTCAGGAGTCATAAATATCTCAGAATCACCTTCATCATTAACCATCCTGAGGGTAGCGAAATAGCGGAAGATCTTGTCCGGAGTGGAATATTGTCTTATACGGTTTTCATATTCTATAATCTAGATTGGAAAAAAATATTAATTATTTATAGGTGTAAGTGCATGAACATTTGTAAGTAAACAGCTCAGTATTATAACTGGAATTGTACATTCAGGAGTTAGTGAGTTGCATTTATGCAATTTGCACTGTTTGTTTTAACTGCGTTTGGGGGACTTCCTAGCTTTTTCACTGCAATAAAGATATAGATATAGACCCGCTTCAACCAAAAGCATTCAAGAAATCTGCAACTTACACAATATGTATAGACATTTTTTTGAATGCACAAACTTGACCTTGTCATGACAACCTTAATGTTGCAACAAGCACGGTAAGTCAATTAATTGGCCACTCTGTTTTTTTTGGTTGGACACATTACAAACAGCTGAAAGGACTAATGGAACTTTTTTGCTAATCAATCATATGATGATTACAGCAAATAATATATACAATGCTAGAAATTCCACCTATGCATACGCCGGGGAAGTAGTGACATCATAATGTATGTAAATCACCATACACACACGTTTTGGTTCCAAACAAACGGGGTGGACAGTTTTACCACACGTTAAGTCTATGGGGGAAATTAGTCAGACTGCTTTTTGATACCATAGCATTCGTCTAAAACAAAAATAAGGGAAAACATGCCAACCTGTTGATTATCATAAATGTGACGTCACTACTTCCCCGGCATATAGACTCACACAAACAAGAGCATGAGTCTACTTAGATTCGTAAACTGCAGTATATACCACACAAATTGAACTGAGAGTCCAAGATTGATGAAATTGCAAACTGTCATACGAAGAGTCCAAGTGGACTCACATAACCCCCTGAATATATGGGACCAATTCATTTGACATATATGCTTCATGAGTTTTTCTTAATTCTAGAAGCAAAGTTTTAAATCATGATTTGGTGCAGGATGGTGTGTGATCAACTCTTGAAGGCTTCAAAAGACCAGTCCTTGATTCAAAACGCTTTATCTCGACTAGTATAATGTAGGCTAAAACCTTCAAATATATTAATCTGATGTTTTATTTGAATGCTGTGTACTTTTATCCTTGAATGTACCCACTTTTCTGTCTCCAAATTCCGGACCTCTCTTCTTCAATTCACCATCAGCCTCCAGTTATGTAAATTTACTTGAATGCTGCTCACTTTTACCCTTGAAATTACTCACTTATCTCTCTCTGACCACCTCCGGTTCTGATATTTTACTTGAATGTTGCTCACCTTTGCCTTTGAAAGTACTCACTTTTCTGTCTCTGAAGCCGGGACCTCTCCTCTTCTTCTTCCCTTCACCATCAGCCTCCACTACTTCCCCTTCCTCTTCTTCTTGTTTGAACTCTTCTCCTTTTTGTGATGTCACATCTGCTGTTGTCTCTGCTACTGTCCGTGCATGCAATGACCTAAACAGGAACAAGAGATACACAGATTTCATTATTAGATTCGATGAGCTAAGAAGTTTATATCCCCACCAGAGGGACATTCAAACTTTATCCTTTGACCAATACTAAACAAGCCTATTCACACTGCGCATTGATAGAAAAGCCTGCGCGTAGCTGAACACAACACAACTGCAGCAACAATTGTTGCTGCAGTTGTTAGCATTTAGCAATGGTCACTAACCCCCGTTTTGATCACTAACTCCAAAAATGATCGCTAAATAACAGGTATTTTTAACAATTTTAGCAATCATTTTTTGGAGTTCAGCGATTAAAACGGGGTTAGTGATCATCACTGTTAGTGAATCCCAGGAAGGTGTAGAATGTTTGAAAATATGCCTGTGGACTGTGGCCTTTTTATTTTCAGTTACAAATGCATACCTCTGCCAAATCAAGGCCCCTGTAGCTACACCAGCTCCTCCTCCAGCAAGCACAAGAAGATGACGAACAGGCCACTTAGTTGTGTGAAGATTGATTGGTGTGTTGGTGGATAGTTTTCTCCAGTTATGTTGAGTTAGAGCATGTAGAGCTCGACGAGATGCATAGCGATACATCTTGGTTTGTAGGAAATATCTGAAAATAGAACATTGGAATTGTTTTTGTTACCATTTCATCACAGGTTTAGCCAGAGAGCCATCCAAGCGTCATTTGGACGGCTGATCACAAAAATGGACGCCCTGTAAAATGCAAAGGCCGTCCAATAAGGCGTCCAAAAATGTGTTTTACGATATGAAATTCAATGTTGAATGTTAGAATTTATCGTCAATAATCATCATCATCACAAAATCTGATCAATTTATGTACTTTGTGGACTTCAAAATGGGCTTTATAATGCATACCGCGTTGTGTCTTCGTAGAGGTCGCCATGTTGGTATTACTTAATCATCGTCTTCTTTGTCAAGTATGAATATTAATCATGCTGACGTCACGATGTCTTGTTTAAAGTCGGCCTGTTCGCCCGGCCGCGATTTCGGACGCCCTACTTTAAAATCCTGGCTAGACCCTTGCATTTCATACCACACCAAATCAAAATGTTTTGGACAGACAAAGTAATATAGGATGCCCAAATCAATAGAGTACAATGAAATTTTCTTCATAATTGCCAAAATTGATGTATCTCTGCAACCATGAGCTCTTCAAAATGAAATATATTTCATGATTATCCAAAAAAACCTTCGAATTTTTATGTACATATACCTACCATTGCGCCGAAGGTTCGTGATAGCCAATAACGTTATCCCTAGACTGACTTGTCCATATGATTCACAGGAAACATGAATATGGACTTACTGACTGGGCTCCATTGACTCAATGGTTCATTTTGCCAATTTTTTGAAGTCTCATTTTGAACAACTCACATCATGAGAAATGTGGAAAATGTGCTCTTGCACACTTCAGTGAGTTGCTAAAGCCATAGGCCATGGTAGTCAAGGAGTAAATACCAAACATAAACTTGTGAAAATTCATGATCATTTTTATGTTAAAAACACCAAAAATAAGCATACAAATTCGCAAGAAGGGGGCCAAAGTCATGAAAGTACTCAACCGTGATAAGGGTTACACTCCAGATCACATGTATGATTCGCTGCTTATCAACAAACATCATAAACCAGTGGAAGAGACTAGCATCAAGTTTCCCGGGAGAAGCAGTGATACAAGGCACTTGTGATCAAGCCATCAGCCAAGATCCCTCCCTGGTAACCAGAGATCGGAGTCTGAAACCCAAGAAGATCCAAGTCAACGTCTCCATCGAGTCCTTGAGATGAGAAAATGACTCAGGATGTGTACGATTGTGACAAAGAAATATCTATCAACCATTGCTTCAATCTAAATTGTTTAACACCAGGAGCAGAAGTTC
>JXSR01S019560.1:47025-82259 GCA_000969725.1 Ophiothrix spiculata | reverse complement strand
TTTAAATGTAAAATTAAAAAATTAATAGCATTAGCATGCTCAGATTCCTCTGCCTCCAAACCAAACATTTTCTGATAATTAGAAAAATCAAAAGTATCACCCGTTTTATTTTGGATGAAAGAGACCAGACTATCCCACAAGGGAGAAATCTTTTCACATTCACAAAACATATGCACCAGGGTCTCATCAACTTTTTCACATGTAAGTCGCCATGTTGGCAACAGCGCCCTCTCCATTTGATAGTGACTTTTAAGAATGCATTTACTATTAAATTTTATGATTTGAGGTAACTATTTATCAATTTCTTTGCAACTAGAGCAGCATGAACTGATTTCTTTCAATATTTTAACATGATTTTTCACTTTGTTTGACTTCAGAAACACTAAATTTCGAATAACAATTATATATAATTTTTTCTGTAAATTTTCAGGCCTATTTCCGTGGTTACCGAGTCCGCAAGACATTCCTTGATCGCAAGATGCTCCTAATGAAGCATGAGCAACTACGAAAGTATGCAGCAAAGTAAGTTTGTCAACCTGCATGGATTAGGCTTAAAAATCTCCAGCTGTGAAAGATTTATACGCAAGCATTTCATAAGGGGAGGTGTGAATTACAAACTATTGTTTCATTCTTCGTCAAATATATTAATTGAATTCTATTATCTGTATAACATGATTTTTAAATCTACCATAGGGTGTAGTGGTTTTCTTAGAAACCCAAGGGAGGGGGAGCACTTTGGGTGTCATAAATGACTGAAATCAAGAAAAATGTATGTCTGTGATATTTGACTAATTGAAAATATGAGATAAGGGTATGAGTATGTTTTACTTTTTAACAATACAAAGTTCTCGAATTATATCCTTGAATTAGGGTATGAATATTTGCTGTATTTGAAAAATCATAGTTTTTTGGTCAGAGGCTTGTCTAGATCCAGACTCCTTTTACAAGTAGTTATAATTTAGTGGTAGTCTTCATTTTTCATTCAGATCCATGAATACAATATCTGCTGAAGTGTATAGAATATATGCACTTAATATTCTCTTCTTGACCTTGGTGTCAAATGGTACACTTATATACAAATATATACTGACCTGAAGTTCTCTGGTTAAAACTAAGGGCTAATTGTCATTTGACCAAGATGGGGAGGCAGTTGCGAGCTACTTTAACAAATTTCTTGAAACAGTCATTTTGACTCAGCAATTGTAAAATGTTATTAATCATGTTCTAGAATCACAAAATGTAGCCAGTAGCACTCTTTTATTTTTAATGCAGTATATAATATAATTTAATGCTCGGAAGGCAACAAGACTGCTGTGAAAAAGTGGCCGTCCGTTAAACAGGTATACAGGGTGTATCAAAATGATTAGTACTCAGAATAAATAAATGTAAAAATATACTTCCTGTTCCATTTTGAAACTTGGAATTATCTGAATCGGTAGTATATTTCTTTGTCTTTAATTTGCAAAAAGAATGAGATCATTTTGTCATTTCGTTTCCAAGAACGGGAGGATTCTGTAAAGGCAACAGTTTTGAAAACTCGCCACGGATTTGATTTTTGCCTTTCCATTTCAATGAAGACAGAAATCTATAACTCCGTCTGCAAGAAATTTTAATTTATATTTTCTACCTTAAATATAATTTTACTTTCAAAATTGTCAAAATCTAATGTTGAAAGCTCTGTTTGACTTCTCATTATATGAAGGAAGAACTTAATGATTATACTAAATACTTGCTATTGATTAAATAGAAAATGTTACCTATCTTTTAAATGGAAATACCTCCTGACTTTATTTAAATAAAGATGTCTCTTTATAATTTTTTTCACAAAATAAGTTCAGAAAAGTAAATAATTTGTAGAAATGTTTAATCTAGTATCTATCTGCAATAATTTTTTGTGATGCCTATTGATCAAATGATAACTTTCAGATTTTGCAAATTGGCAAATCATGCACTTATACGGAGCTCGATTCAATTTGAAAATTGCCTCGCAAAAAACACCACACAACATTCATTGTGCCCGTTTCCTAATAATTTGTGGCTTTTGATGCCGTATGAGAAACAATTTTACTTCAAATATCTTTGGCTGTTCCACTTGACTAATCACATATAAACACTTACAATTTGGATATGTTGCTTTGGCATTTAAGCTATTTATTACCCGTGGCGAGTTTGTAAAAAGACATAATTTCTTCTAACTGACGTAAACTCGGTTTATGTACATCAATTTTCAAATTCTTTTTTTAAATGGAAGCTATTGAATTGTTCTTTCTATATCCATGAAAAAAATTATGCTAGCATTTATAGATTTTGTGTAAAAAATCACAAAGTTGAGTACTAATCATTTTGATACTCACTGTATTACAATAGTAGAATCTGGCTCAATGGGGATGAATATTCAGACCTATGCATAGACCATCCTAGGTTCCTTTACATTTTTACCCCACCCCAAATTCTTATAAAAAATTCTTATAAAAATGTTTACAATTTTCCTTTCAGAAAAAAAGGAGTAGTATGCAAGATGAAACAAGGAGTTGGAGAAGAGGAAGTAATTTGCGAGATGCAAATGGTTGACTTGGACAATCAGAACGGTGAACAAAATGATTGCTGCCGTGATATACAAGACTGCAGTAATAATGAAACAATCGTGGAATGTCACAGAATTATGGCTGATGCTGATGAGGATAATGCTGAGAATTCCATTGAGAACAGGTGTATTATGGATAATAGTATTGATGGACACGGAGAAAAAGAAATTGAAAGAGAACACTCACAAGTAAATGGCAAAGACAGCCATCAGGATATCACATCTGATATAAACGAGGATACAAACGATGAAATATACATGAATGGTAATTCAAACAACAACAATAATAGTTATTTTCACAACTTCGATGAACATCAAGTTGTATATCAACAGGAAAGTTTTGAAAATGATGCATTTATAACACAGAGTGATAATAGAACTATGAAAGATTTGCAGCAGAGACATTTAGATGATAGGAGAAGGGTTGTAGAGAAAGAACGACACAGGTTGGCGGTGTTGAGACAGAAGAACAGAGCGGCGATAATCATACAGAAAAACTGGAGGATGTAAGTCGGTTTTGTTTTTCCCTATTAGTAAGGTATTGATTCTATTAAGCACTCACTTGGCATTCAAACTCAAAGTGAATTTTTCCCTGTATGAATGATTCAATGTGGTTTTAATAACAGCACGGAGACTTTGCTGTCCAGGGATTTACAAGCTAGTTATAATATTGTATTTCAGTTTTAATAATTCTTAAGCTGAGGTCTAAATTCTATTTCAGTTTTTATAATTTGTAGGGAAGATGTTAATTAGAGCATGTTTGATTAACAGGGTGCGAAAAAATGGATATTTTAGCAAGCTCCTCGCAGGGAAATTTGCACTTTTGGAAGGAAATTTGGCCCTTTTGGAGGGAAATTTATGTGTAAAAACAGCAGGAAACTTCACAGTGTTTGCAAGGCAATTTACATTTTTTTCAGGCCCTGGTTGATTGATAGGAACTGTACCATAGATGATAAAGGATATGTTTATTTGTTTTATACATCTGATATCGTGATATATGCTGAAGTGATCAGCGCATTGATTTGAAAAAGTAGACTTTAGGAGCCCATCAAAAACTTAACCCTAACCATGACCCGACCCTAACTCACTAACCATGACCCGACCCTAACATTTTCTACATTTCTACTTCCACGATCTTAGTATTTATAAATTTGGCTAAATATTACAGGGTGTCCCAATAAACATTGTACATGGGAATAGAGCTGATTTTCTGAGAGGTTTTTTAGAATAGCTTCTTAAAACCATGCCTTTGGTCATCACTGTTGAAAATTTCAAAAAAATCCATCGATGCAAACCAGTGATATTGTTAATTTTGACAACCTGTATCATTTTCCTTCCGCACAAGGAGAATCACTATGGTGTAGCATTAAACAAATATGTTGAAAGGATCTACACATCAGCGTTTTGACGAAGAAGTGAAGTACGAGCCTTATGACAACGAAGAGGAATGTTGTGCCTTTAGAGACATGGAAAGCAGGGAAGAAGGTGTATTAACCATCTAGGAAAACAGATTAAAGGACATACAGGTCGCTAATAACCAGAATTTTTAAGCAGTTGTCTATCTTTATCGAACCCTTATAATGAATCTAGAGTCGTTGCGTGTGATGTGAAATAAGACAACTTTCTGTTTAATTTGATTTTGGTGATTATTAAAGAATATAAGTAAGGTACGTGGTGACTGTTTCGATAAAATTTCACGAAAATCCATCAATGCAAACCAGAGATATGATTGATTTCGTCAGCTTGTATCATTTTCCTATTGCACAATGGAAAATCTTGCAGTTAAGAATGTTATCAAAGAACTTTGAAAGGCTTCATACAAACCTTGACGCTTGAGTAAATCTCTGGTTTGCATTGATGGATTTTCGTGAAATTTTCAACAATGATAAACAAAGGCATGGACTGTAAAATTATTTGTGTTTTAAGAAGATAGTCAGACAGACTTTTGAGAAAATAAGCTATATTCCCATGCACAATGTTTATTTAGACACCCTGTAATCTCTCCAATTATAAATAAATATATGAATAACATGAAATCTATACCTGTGGTTAAAACAAATTTTCAGCTACAAAATCAATAACTGTGGCATTATCAGAACCCTTGTGCAATACCAAACCCGGCTGCCTGATAATGAAACGTCATGGGAGAGACAGCTTGCTGCGTGCAGGATCCAATTAGCTTGGAGACATCACCATAGGCAGAAGATGCTGAAGAGTCTGGGACCTATTAAGACCTACTTACACACTTGGGATCCGGACTTTGTCAGGTTAAAGCAGAGTGTCATGATGCAAGAAATATACAGTGAGTTCTAGAGTATTGAGTGATTAGATTTTGTATATTGAGTAATACTGTTTAATCCTCATGATTTTCGTGATTTAGAGGGTTTTGAGGTTGGTTCGAACTTTTGTAGTCCATTTCCTTTCGGTACTGGTCATGACTTAACATTAAAATCAATTATTCAAGTTGCTGGAGAATAATAGCTCTAAATTCTGTATTGAATTGTTGACCTCTTACCTTACCATGCAACAAGTTAAACATAATAAAGACATTTAGAGAGATCAAGAGTCCTATGCCAAATCTATCAACAAGTTGTAAATGCAAAAGGAAAACAGGAGCGCCTGGAGATAAACCCAAAGAAGCAATACGCTTAGACTGGAAGCCTCTTTGAGTTCGCATTCGTCCACTTCTACAAATAATGTTTGCCCATCCATTATGAGACAATATGACAGACAAAACAATGAATCATATCTTTTATTCCCTTTCTTAGTTTCAAAATTTGAGTGATTTGGAACCATACAGGATGTCGTTTATTTGTTAAAACAATAAACTTAATATATTGAGAAATGCACACCGCTCTATTCAAACGATAAGTTCCAAATCAAGTAGAGCAGGTAGTGTCGAATGTGTGTGGGGTGTGTGTGTGTATTACCGTGATTTTCAGTGCGCAATTATTTTGCGTTTAATGCTGAACACACTGTCATATAGTGTTTCATAATGGATAGCCAGTGACCAATCAATTCTTGTAAGGAAGTAAATCTCACCCAATGAATAAAACATACAATTCCAGAACAGCATATTGAACTCATGAATGTAAGGCAGGGACAGTATGTGTGCTCCCTGTTTCAGCTTTTCCACTCATCACCATTTTTACAAATGTCTCATTAAAGTGACCTTTTCACAGTTTTTGAAAAGATGAAATCTCAAATGTTCATGTAATCGAATGTTCTTACTCCTTCTTTTCCAGACCATGCATCACTGGCAACAAATTACCGTGCCCAGAAAACAAAAAGGCGGCTCAGACCAAATTATGTACAGCATATTCCGTCATCTGCGGGTAAGTTCTTTTCATATTCTTGATCGATGAAGACCTGTTGAATTATATAATGTTAAAGAAGAAACAATCTACTTTTTAGGCACATTCAGTTGGTTCATCTGAAATGATATATAGCTAAAATTTCTCATTTTCTGAGTTTTTGAATTGTCTGCAAAGCTCAACTCACTCCTGAGATGAACGCTTTAAACTTTGGCACCTTAAAAGAAAACAAAATGAATGTCTACAAAGCTTTTCAAAAGTTTAGGTACAATAAAAGAAAACCAATTGAATGTCTACAAAACTCTTCAAAAGCACAATAAAAGGAAACCAAATTAATGTCTACAAAACAGAAGTTTAACAATTGGGTTATTGTGACAAGAGTTTGATTGCTCACTTGCAAGTGCCAGATAGAGACTTCAAAATGACAATTTTTGTTAACTGTTTCTTATCTTTGCAGCATTGTCTTTCAACTATGCAGCTAATGAGTATAGCACATCCCCTAGGAAGTTTGTAAGTGCTCCAAGGGATGATATGAAGAGTTTGGAGGAGAGAATGTCACCACGGAGACCAAAGTCTTCCAGAACAAGACCAAAATCATCTAAACATAGATCAAAGTCTAGATCTAGACCATTGTCAGCTGACCAGAAACATGAAGGTTGGTAGAAATGTTGTTTTTATTGATCATCTTCTTTATATGATATCAGTCTTCAGGAAACCTACGAGTCCATCTGACTTTCACCCTCTCATTTACCTTGGTGTGTAGTTTTTTGAAAATTCAGTTGAAAATATCTTGATTTTAGTAATTTTTTTCTCCAATGATTCCCTTGTACGAAATACTGAATAGATCATTTTAAGACATTTCTGGAATTTCAGATTTGCAGCATGTTTTAAGAATTCATTATTTCTGCCCATAACCATTGCATACCTCATGAAATTTCAACATCACACACTACATTCTTTGAATATATGTACATTACGAAGGCTGACCTGTAGTCTGGTTTTATTTGTTATGATAGGCAATTAGAGTTTTAATAGGGAATGTTGGTAATATGCTTTGGGGTTTTTGTAGAAACTTTTGGTTACTTTGTGTTTACAAGCTACAATAGGATAGTTTAAATAGTTATATTTACTTAAGTAGATAATGGATACTAGACATGCTTTTTATTAATTTGGACATAGGGGATTTGAAGTTTCATCCATGGGGCCCATCATCTCTAAATGACCAACAAATGAGAAGGGAACATGTTTTTTGAATTCTGAATATAATATTATTGAAATTCACTTGCAAATATATTTTTTCATGCTTCTATTTTTTTGTATTTTATTCAGGTGGGAAAGCAAACAAAGATAAGCAGAGCCCAAGGAAGAGTGCAAGTCAGTATTCGTACAACTATTATCACTGAAGGGAAGATGGATAGCAATTTGGTCAATTTCAGCCTCTGTTAAATGAATCACTTGACTTTGTAGAAGACTCTGGACTTGTCACAAATCATGTACGGAATAGATCAGTCATGACTAGGGTGCTTTTCCCATGAGGGGATTGGTGGCAATTGCATTCAAAGGAGAATATCATGCACAAGTATTGGATTTCTTACAGTTTCCATCTTGTTTCTATAAGTATGGGTGATTTTAAAGTGATTGCATGTAAGACTCACTCGACATCCCATGTTATAGCAATTGGCCGTATTCACAAAAGTGAAATAGCTTTATCCTGGAATAGTTATTACAATTTCTTTGGCTTGTCGAATGGATCTGTTTTGGCATCCCAAAACAAAAAATAGAATTTGGAGACATGGTGATAGCTGGATGACTTGTTCATAAGCATGCATGCACTTGACTGACTTATAAACACGGGCACATCAGATTATTTTTAGATGAGTAATACAATTGTTCATAATAATATGATAAATACATGATAATTAATAAAAACATGCTGGCTCATTCCAAAGTAACGTTTGTGACCGAAAATTGAGAAATTCCACTTTTAAATGGCCACAGAACCTAGCAAAAACATTATATCAACGAGTTTATTGTTGATAATGGTGTTCACTGGTGGGGTCAAGACATGTAGATGTTTGAAAATTAAATCAATTGCCAAAATCCTGAGTAAAGTCCATGTAACGTTCGGTAACGTTTGTGACCGCACACCGAAATGGTTTTTTGCTCCGAATGACTTCAAAGTACAATTTCTCTTTTTATTGCGCCTTACACCGATTATGGGAAACATATTTACAAATATTTCATAAAAATTACAGAACATTATATCACCAGGAATAATTTTAATGCATTGTTTTGTGTTGTAACGTTTGGTAACGTTTGTGACATTTTGGTGTAACTTTTTGGTAACGTTTGTGACATTTTTGAAACAAAACATGTGCTCATTCATGCACGGGTAGACAAACTTTACAATTTCTGATTGGAAAATACTTCTTACGTACCAAGTAACAAATGTATGACGGAAAAACATGCTTATGTGGTCAAATAAAAAAGCTGATTTTTTGCTTGAAATAAAAAAAGGTTCAGTTTCCACTGGAATGAGTCTTGGACTGTATGTTGTATTCATGGATTAAAACGAAGGTATCGTCGATATATCTATACCATCATGAAGGCGGATGTGGAGCGGTAGCAAGGGCCCGGGATTCATATCTCTCTCTATATAAATTGCCAACGATTGGTGATACCGGTAATATTACTATTTCAATATGACAGAGTCCAAGAATAATCTACAATCGAATATACATTTAATGTTATTTTGCTAGCAATAATTTATTTTCTTAATGCTTGTTGGTAGAGAGGTGAAAAGAAATGAGGATTTGATAGATTTGATGGTCTTTAGCAAATCCTTGATGAAGCTTGTATTGAAAATTTAAACATGTTTGTAAATGTTCATTCTTTCTCACATGGTACCAGAATGAACATTTGAACATCTGTGTAACTTTGTGAAATTATAATTTGTCAGGACTAGAATTTGCACTTCTTCATCAAAGCTCACTTGATGTGGAGCTATTTCAGTAATTGAATGGTAAAGCAAGGAAAAAAAGTATCAAATGATTGATATTTTAGAATTTGTCTTTCTGCTTCAAGCAAACTTCATATGGATCTGTTTCAATTACCTGATGGTCAAGCAAACAAAAAATCAAACAATTTGTCATTTTGGTTCACTTTTTGTGCCATATTTACTTATTTCCATTGATTAGAAGAAAGCAGAGTCTCCTTATTCTTATTCCTGTAAGCACAACCATGTCTTCTATTGTGTGATTTTGAAACTTTGGTAAACTTCTCAAAATATACTCCATGCCAAAAAAATACATTTCATTATATCATCATTGTCTTACCAAATTTTTGTATAGACTAATGGGATTGTTCATTTAAAAAGGACAAATCATCACAATTAGAAATACATGTAATGCATAGTGAGCCATGCATTCTGCCATTTTGATTTTTCATGGGTAGTATAGGCTGATAGTGATGTTAGTGGGGTCAAAATGCTCTGATGAAATGATGAGCTTGTTTACTCTAGAATTGGTAGGGTGGGTTTGTCAATTTCAATCTTGATTTTTGTAATAATGACAAACATAAGTCAAAAATGTCAATTTTGAAATGGTCACAAACTTCACAAAAAGCTGCATGCCTTTTGTTCATGAACTTTTCTTCAATGCTTGAAGCCTCTTTCTTAATCATGATGTAATGATTATTTATCCTGAACCAAAATAGTTTCATTCCAATCCTTTATTGGCAGAATAGCCAAAAATATACGATTAATAATTAATATGTTTTGTTATTTCTTTATACCTCCGTGTTTAGTCTTATCTTGAAATTTTCTTACCAACTGAGACAGGTTTTGTTTGATAGGATTAATTATTGTTTGATACTATGTAAATGTAATGTACATACACTGTATGAAATTGTTTTATACTTTTATACTGTACAAAATTTTATTTTGTATATTGGTTAAAATTGTTTTGTACAAAATAATGGATGTAAAAAAGTATATAGCATATTTTTAATGAAATTTGTAATGTATAAAACTGACAAAGTCATTTGTAGTATTTATTTTGTGACATGCCATTTTGTAAATGGTGAAAGAAAATAAATGCTGTCAAAAACTGCTCCTCTAAAAATGGTGTGTAATTGTGTATGGTAAAATATTTAGTTGAACATTACCAAGTGTGAGTGTAACAAGTGTAACAACTATATCTGAGTATTGAACTCATTGAATCCAATTTTCAACAACTCACTGTATCTCTTTATACAGGAGCGTACCGTTGTTGATTCGTGATGAATCCATAATTGATATTCAAATTATCGTGTCATGCACGGCACAGCATTTACGGAAGTGCGTTAACGCAGTACACAAAAGTCGGTGCACTGATCATCGCGTGTCAAGCACTTATAGTACCTTCAAAAGCCCGGTGCTTGGGAAAAATTGTTAACATCAAAGCAGCAAACATTCACAAATTAGCACTTCTTACTTCAGATATGCTAAATATTTTTATAAAGATGAGTAGGCCTATCTGTCAAATTGAAAACATTTAGAATTTAATTCATATGTTTTCAGGAAGATTTTCCTTGTTGAAAGGTATTCAGACACGCCACAGAGTTGTTCATCGCGAATCAACAACTCTGCATCCGATGCGTCTGTATATTTTTATCACGCTCGGGTGGCTAAATACACAGACGCATTGATGCATCAAATCTGTGGCATGTTTGAATACATAATTATATAAACTCTTACCACATGTACTCTCCAGCCCAGCCATGGTGTTCTGTGTCGGAAGGAAAACAAAAGTGGTGCGGCAAATGGTAAAAGTGGTGCGGCCTGTGGCCCATTAGTTATCAAAAATTAGTAAACAATTAACTAAGCCTCAGAAGAAAGTAGTAATGGATATATACAGTATATTTTGTGGTTCTATGTGTATAACTGTATATCTTGTGTGTCCTATCCAGATGGGTTATATATATGGACCATAGGTAACATCACTACAATCTCTCCTCCAGCCTTTTTTCATTTCTCCATAAATACCATCCTGTCCAGCTGCTTTATCATGCACATGCAGTTTTCAGTTTCTTATGGCTGCTCTAATTTCGCTAGGCAATACTTCTGGTTCCAGAATCTCTGGTGGGTGTTCATTCAGAGGGTGCCTTAGGAAATTTGAGCTAGAGAGTTCATTCAATCAATCAATCAATGATACAAGTTGAGTGCCATATTCCGTCCACCTGACTTTGATGCTATCCACTTCATAGAGCATTTGATTGTTCTGATCTTTAATGCCAATGCATACCTGCCAACTAAGCTGGCACATAAAAACAGAAAAAATCATGCAATTGAAGAGCAAAGCAAAGCATCAAGTCTTGCATGATATAATTATATTTTGAATACAAATTATTATGGAAAACTTGTAAGCTGTTGAAATAAGTACAACCGCAGCAAACATTATTTTCTTGCGAAGACGATAATCACGATAAAGTACAGGAGCGACTTTTCTCTCTGATTTACCAAAGTACTCATATCAGATACATGTAACTAGCAGGGTGCTCCGTTTTAGCAGGCTCTTGTATGTAATAATTTCATATTGCACTTACCATTACAAGTTATTTAAATCAACATTTTATTAGCTATGAAAGGCACATTGCATCGTGGGCATCATACTCTGGCAGCTAAATGGTAATTTGACTGAGAATGCGGCTGTCGAGCCAGTCAAGCGTTGTTCTTTGCTTACGCACAATTTGGCAGCAAAATGTAAGATGCGCATTGCGTTGTAGTCAAGAAAATAGTAGCGCGTGACACAACGCACAGCGGAGTCACTACGCACTCGCGCAGCGTCGGTCTAGGCATGACGCCCGCGTGGTGCAATCCCCTAACTTAGCCGGATTTTTAGGGTGCAAATAGACAAGTTTCCTATCTGGACTTTCATTAATCTATGGTGGGCATACACCGAAAGGTTGTGTGTGTTGAGGATGTCTGGAATCTAGAAAAATTTGATCTTTATCGTTTCTTGTGATCCCCTTATATTACAAGGGTCACTATGACTTGTTATTTTATTGAGCTGTTTTTGCCTATTTTCTTGGGTTGGGTTTATGTGTTTTGGGGTTAGAGAACTTGGCTCAAAAACACGAGAACCAAAAAGGGTGGTCCACCTATCATCATCAATTTCACCCCTAAATGATAGGGCAAAAAGATTGCCCCATCATTTAGGGGTGAAATTGGCACCCCCAAGTCTCCAATTTCACCCCTAAATGATAGGGCAAAGGGTTAGGTGTAGGGACAAAAATACAATTTTTCTTTAAAAAGATAGCAAGCTAGATCTCAAAAATGTCATAGCTCCATAAATTCAGCTGGATATGTATTGAGAACTTTTATATAATTTGTTATTTTACTATCCTGATGAAACTTCTAAGAAAGGTGTTAATTTCACAAATTTGACTCCGGGCGCAGACACCCTTGCTATGCCACTTGCTTGGCCTTGCTTCGTTGCCCATGGTCAATAAGTGGCACCAGGGGGGTGGGGGGGGGGTGGCATGGGGAATTTCCAGTCACAAGCCTTGCCCCCAGTTTCAGTCACTGACACAAAATTAACACTCAATTTCTCCCTTGTTTTTAACCATTTGTAAAATGATATAATGCCAATATTTGTCTCCGCCTGAAAATTTTTCAGGAAGAGACATGTAACCATTCCTTAAAACTGTCCGCCGTCCACATTTCTTGTCCGGAGTAAATCTCGGAAACCGTATGCCCTGCCTATGTTTGATGATATTTGGTGAGTAGGTAGGGTTGAAGCTGAACTGGAGCTGCATACAATTTGAATGCAAATTATGCATATAAAGTACCTAATTTACCTAAACCATAAGGGCTATGGTAATGAAACTTGGTGACATGAAGGGGTTCGGGATTAGCACACGCAACACACCTTTTTTTTTTGGGGGGGGGGGGGGTGCTGTGAAGGTCATTGAAGGTCAAAATGTCATTTGAGGTCAAATTTCAAAATTTTTCAAAAAGTTGGTCATCCAAGGTCATTTTGAGGTCAAGGTCATAACTCATGAACCCTTGACCCCACATGTATTAAACTTCCATAGAAAGTGTTTGACCCAAGGGCAAGGTCAAAAGGTCATCTGTGGTCAAATTTTCAAAATGGTCAAAAAGTAGCCTTGAGATACATTAAAGGTCGAAAAATTTATCCAAAGGTCATCCCAAGGTCATGTTAAGGTCATAGGCAGTCAAGGTCATAGCCATAAATTCTGAACAAGTACCTAATTTGCTTAATTTATGTGTAATTTTTTATTTTAAGTATATCTCCTAAACTGTAAGGATATGGTAATGAAACTTGGAGACATGAAGGGGTTCGGGATTACCACGCGTGACACACTTTTTTGGGGTGTGGTGAAGGTCATTCAAGGTCAAAAGGTCATTTTAGGTCAAATTTAAAAATTGTTTAAAAAGTTGACCTGAGGTCATCCAAGGTCATTTTGAAGTTCAAGGTCATAACTCATGAACCCCTGACCCACATGGATTAAACTTAGTCCATAGGAAGTGCTTGAACCAAGGGCAAGGTCAGTCAAATTTCCAAAATGGTCAAAAAGTTGCCTTGAGATACATTCAAGGTCAAAAAATTTGTCCAAAGATCATCCAAGGTCATGTTAAGGTCATAGCCATAAATTTTGAACAAGTACCTAATTTGTATAATTGTGTAACTTTTTATCTTAAGTATATCTCCTAAAGGGGGTTTTGTTAATGAAACTTGGTAACATGAAGGGTTTTGGGATCAGCACGCGCGACGCGCCTTTTTTTGGGTGCGGTGAAGGTCATTCAAGGTCAAAAGGTCATTTTAGGTTCATTTCAAAATTGTTCAAAAAGTTGACCTGAGGTCATCCAAGGTCATTTTGAGGTCAAGGTCATAACTCATGAACCCCTGACCCCACATGGATTAAACTAGACCATAGAAAGTGCTTGAACCAAGTGCAAGGTCATCTGAGGTCAAATTTCCTAAATGGTCAAATCGTACGACCTTTCCCTTGGGGTCAAAGGTCAAAAGAAAGGTCAAATTTTTAAGTTTATCCAATTTCAAAGGTTGAGGTGTCAAATTGTTCCATTATGATGGATGAAAAAAAAAGTCAGTGATCAACAAAGTATAGGCAATTAACAAAGTAGGCGGTCGATAACACAGGCGAGACTACTGGTTCCGCGAATCATCTTGTTAGTCATAATTGACAACTTTTTCATGAATTTCTAGGTTTTTTAACAATTTGTAGCTAAAATTAGCAGATTTGGCAGACATTTTTCACTTGCTACGCACATCATAAAAAGTTCCATAAATTATTCCTCCAACCTTTTTGCTCAAATCCCCCCCCCAAAAAAAAAAAAAAAAAATCCACACGACCCTTCTTTCTCAGGCTTATACCCTCACTGTTAGGCTTCACCTTGCTGTCTATATAGTCGTGGTTTTTTGTTTTTGTTTTTGGAGAACTAGCAGTGGTTTTGCCTCAAATATGGAGGGGCAAGTTACTTATTCCATGTTAACTTTGCATTAAATTCTCTCACAATTTTTCTGTCATATTTTTTCATTTTTTGGTCCAGAGCCTGTTTTGGTCTACTTTTCTGTCAATGACTGCATTTTAATCAATTATTATTTAATTTTGTACCCCATATTATGAAAAACCCAAATTTAAAAAGAATTAAATGTGTCTTAAGGGGCCTGTTAAGGCTTTTTTCATAAATGTTTTTTGCTCTGTAACTCAGCAACGGATAATTAGATTCAAATAAAAGTATACATTTCTAGAAGCGAATTTGCATACTGAACATGATGGTCAGGTCATTTTTGGACCAAAATGCGTAATTTTGGACCTAAGGTCCAAAAATCATGTTTTGGGCCCAACATTTTACGGGAAAGCTAACTAAATTTTGCTTTGGTAAAATTGTTTACCAATTTAATTTTTAGAATCTAGAAGTCAATATCTGGGATCGCTTTTCTCAAATTTTTGATTTTTTTCTTAGTTTTTGAGATATCGCCAAAAATTGGTCCAAAAATGTCAATAATCCCACTCCTGACACCATTTTTGGCAAAATATGCCACAGTTTGACCTATTTTTGGCAATATTTCAAAAAATAAAATCAAAATCAAAAATTTGAGAAAAGCGTTCCTAGATATTGCTTTCTAGATTCTAAAAAGTAAAATGGTTTAACAGTTTACCAAAGCAAAATTTAGATAGCTTTCCCGTAAAATTTTGGGCAAAAAACATGATTTTTTGACCTTTTTTGGACCTTAGGGCAATAATTTCACATTTTGGTCCAAAAATAAGCTGACCATCATGTTCAGTGTGTAAATCCACTTCTAGAAATGTATACTTTGATTTGGATTTAATTATCCGTCGCTAAGTTACAGTCCATAACCCATTTCTGAAAATGAAGGGTTGACAGTGCCCTTAAGCCCTCTGGTCCCAGTAGTGATGGCGCTATTTCATTCCCAGTTTATTCCCAGTTTCAAAAGAGATCCGTTGTTTTACCGAAGTAAACTATTTTCGTAGAAAATATCGAAAGCCATCCAAAAATGTAAACATTGCAATACATCAGCGTTCTTGGTGACCGACAGCTGTTTTTCTTTGGTCAAACATTCCTCTTTTTTCAACGTAGTGTGAGTCAAAATTTGCAAGAAACTATTTCAAAAGGTATTTCACTTGCTTAGGATATTGTGCTTTGTTTGAAAATAAAAACTGTAGGTGAACACACGAAATAACATGAAAAAACTTTAGCGGTTGCTAGGCAGAAAAAGTACGGGAAATGCTGCATTGTCTCATGGTCTTCACCGCGTAAAGACAAGATTTTGAATCGGTTTATATAAACTTGAAGCAAGGTTATCGGGTCCAACAAAGAAGAGAAGCCAGGATCATCATGTCTGCACTTCATTGGGAGGCTATGAGAAAACAGAAAGTTGTGAACAAGAGGGCCGAACAGAAACAAAAACAAGAGGTGAGTTTGATTTTATTCAGGCAGCTTTCGTCAAGTTTTGAATAGCCTAGCCCTAGTAGCCAAGTTTCACTTTCAAATAAATTTCTGACATGAGCAAAGATTTCTGAATACAGCTACCCTTGTACCATCAGATAGTTGAGGTCTTTTGCTGGTAGCCATCGTCTTTAGATCAATCCATGATTTTAGTTTTGATTTGTTTTTATTAAATATAAAGTTAATGTACAATGTATTTGCAAAGTTCTGAAATTTGGCTCTGACGCTACACATATATACAGCCTAGGCTGACTACCTAGGACATTTGAAGACTTCATGATCGAGGAACATCTCTCAACTTGAAGTTAAAACACATCTCGGTCTCCTTTGCTTCTGCATGGTGAAGCTTTTTGCATTTTTGACATGCCTGTGATATGATATTTGTTGATAATCTACTTCATGTAATTTTCTACATCTTTGTAACATTACTCTATTTGAAAATGGTTATAATTTGTCTTCCCTCAGAATTCAGTAGCACTTTCTTCTTTCACTCTGTGAAAAACATTAATATGTTTGGACCTTCAGTGTTACACCCTCATCAATACTTAATTTAACACCCCCGGTTTGTATTCTTCTACATTGTACATAGCTCGATGTAGCGCTGTGTCTCTTCTGTCCACTAGCTTTTGTCGGCGATCGAGTATTAATGGCTGAGCACCTCGGACTACATTGTACATTGTTGCCTAGGACAATGAAAGTTTCCACAAATCCTGTTCATACCTGTCAAGTCTCCCGATATTTGGTAGTCCTCCCGCCCTCCCGATTGGGTTTTCATTTTAAGCCAAATCTCCCGCTTTTTGAAATAATCTACCGCATTGTTCCGCTATAGCATGAAAATTTCCTATAGTATAGGTGAAAGTCCTATATTTTTGGCCTCTTGTGTCAGTTGTCCGTGAATGTTACTCTTTTATGGAAGTTTCCTGCATCAGAATTTAAGAATTTTGACAGGTATGCCTGTTTAGGCCTTATATACTTATTGATGTCACTGTCATCTTATCAATTCAGGAAGAACTCAAGAAGCTCCAAGAACAAAATCGTCAAGAAATTCAAGAAGCGTACAATAAAGGATGCCAGTTTGGTGCTAACTCTAAAATGAGCAGTTACGAGCGGCAATTAGAATCACATCCCTCCTCAAGAGCAACTTCTAGATCATATTCAAGCCAAGGAGATGGAGTATGTTCACGAGGTGTTAATCACAGCAGTATGGACACGGAGAGAAGAAAACAATACCATGAATCTGTCAAGAGAGTACCAATGAAGCTTAGATATGATGTAAGTTAAAAGCTTTCAAAATCTTGAGCTTTATGTCCTTTAGGCCCACTTAGAGCTCATACATTAATTTAAAACAATGAATGAGGGGACGTAGACTGAGGCAATGCAGACAAGGAATGAGGGGACGTAGAGGAAGTGCAGACACCCGGCGGGTAGTTTAATTAGAAAAGTCAGCATACAAGTATCTGGTGGTCCATTGCACCTTGAGGATCGAGGGCCATGTAATGCATCTTGATGATCCTGGCATCCTCCAGATCTTGATATGCCAACAAAGGATCTGGGCTGATTAGATGTCCAGGCTTTCCTGGCTATTTCATCTATCAAGAAGACTATGGTTGTTGATTTCCATGGCCTGGGAATCCTTGCTTACACTAAATGGTATGGCCTATTGGAACAACCACTATCAACCAGGGGGTACTCAAATTTGGTTTGGGTAGGGATGTGCCTCTCTGAAATTTAAAAAGCCACCCATTCAAATACCAAATATTCAAGAAAAAGGGATCCATCCATATAAAATCTCCCAATTTTTGAGTCAAATTTAATCAAAAATTACATGATTTTACCCAAATTTGGGCTATAGCAAGTTTTTTGAAGAAATGCTCTTAACTTAAAATTTTGAAAAATAACCCCATCAAAATACCACATTTTTCTAAGAAAAAAGAGCAATTGAAATATCAGAGAGCCTGATTTCGCTACCTAAATTTGCGGAACATCCCAATAACCAACCCCCTTTTTACTAAGCATTCCCCCATCGGACTAAAAATTGGGGACAACACTTCCCTTGTCCTTGCATTTGTTTTCAATTGTATTATGAAAACAATTCATTGATTTGGCTAGCTTTATTTTAGCATCCTTGTTTAGGGTATATTTTTACATGTGAAATCTTTGTTTTGCATATATTATTTGTAACTCACAGAGATCGACTTTGAGTTGATACATGTACCTTGGTTATTGATGTACAGGTATACATGTAAGAGATGAGGCTTTGTCATACATTTTAATTCCATCAGTGTTGTTGTTTGTTTGGAATTTTAGGTTCTAAAGCGTGGCTGTTGTGTTTTCTTTTTCATTACAGGATACTGACTTTGCCCAGCAATGGTAAATGTGATGGTGCTTTCCAGAAAATTGCAATTTACAATGAACTATTTGAAAATGAACAAGAACATCCAGATATGGAACAAAAGTAAATGATATATTTCATTTTATGGTGACTTTTCTATAAATGGACTTATTACAATAAAGAACATGCATGGTAGTTGTAAGACAAAATTATGTAAGGATCAAATATAGGAATCAAAGATTATTTATGACTAAAATTATTTTCACATCATTTGTTGAACATGGTAAGTGGAATACATAAGTTTTGTTTTATGTACAACTTGTTATACTTTTTTGTGTGTAGAATTGAACCTTTTAGTGTCAAGTTTTGAGGTTAATCATATGTCAGATACCTGCTTACTTCGCTCTTTGTTATGTGTTTACAAAACCATTTGTTGATTTAATTAAAGTACCTGAGGCCCCGGTATCATTTGGCTATAAGTTATAAAATGAGGACTATCTCATTAGCATTGCTCTTTAATTTTGCTGAAGGAAAACATAACTTAACCTGATCATTAAATACATTCTAAAATATCTTTGAAAAATTGGCAGAATCTTATCACTTCCTTTGATTTGTACAGCAGTTATACATAAAACAGAAACTTTGTTGTTTTTCAAGACTCACTTTCGGTTACTTTAGTATATTTTAATAATGAAAAGTAAATAAAAATCATTTGAACACTATGCCACCAAAGTTTCGGTAAAAATTCCAGCAGAAATGTTTCCTGTAACTTATAGAGCAAATAACTTTGTTTACATTTTATTTGTTGATATAAAAATGTTTGGAAGTAATGATGAATTTCCAGGGCTCAGCTGGTCAAGAGAGTTCCTCAAAAGAAATGCTGTTTAAAAACTTTGTTGACATGTTCATTTTTTATTTATTTAAATGTCAAACTAATGACTTATTTGAAAGGTCAAACTGATGATGCCCCTTTTCTCTTTCCACCTTTTTTGTTTGTTTTTTATTTGGATTTGGGGTTTGTCACTTCAAATGTCACGTGTTTACCAAAATGGAACTTACAAGCTAAAAAACCCCCCTTTAAAATAGGAAAATGGGTTTGTCCAAAATGTTTTGTAGGGTCCTGGATCCAACACTTACTTGAATTGAATGCAGTGGCGTAACCAGAGGGGGGCATGGGGCAGGACCCCCCCCTCCCCCTGACGAAACCCTTGCCCCCTTTCATCCCCCCAAATTAAATTTGACTTTGTACATGGGTCTATGGAGAACTCCTATTTTTGCTTTGTTCTTGCCCCCTCATTTCAAAAAATCTGGTTACGCCACTGTTGAACGATATTTCTACACTTGTTGATAAAGGTATTAAGATGCACCCTTCTGTTGTTGCAGATATTACAACAATCAGTTATTATATTTTTTCTTCTTAAAAATGAAAACAAACATAGTACGGTATAAAGTTTGTTTGGTTTCATCAGCCAGGAGGAGCCAATATGAACACACAATTATTAAGATTTAAGTTCATATCATTACATCAACTGTTAGTGTTACTCATCACTTTGTTCTTTTCAAATGGTTTCAGCAATTTAATGATGTATTCTTGCACTGAATCGGGTCGTGCACGCCATTCTTAACGCGCGCGTCAACAGCGTGAGCTTAAACAATCAAAATCACGACCTGCAAAATATGTGCGTAAATAAGTGCATCAGTACGCAGAAGGTATTATTTAAACAACAAGCATTGGAAAGAAAAACCCTGTGAACGAGTGAAAAACAAAGTCCGAGATAAACTGTAACTGATTCTTATGGTGCACGATTTCATCACTGCAACATCACTCGATAGGTAGTCTTGAAAATTTAAAGCGCACGTCACGTGGTGCGTGTAAAGACTGCGTATCGCAAGGAGAGACTATGTGGATTGTGGATTTCTACATGTAACATTTGTACTTTAAATACATGGGTCTATGTTTTTTTTTCAAAATTTGATAACTTACCATTGAAAAAAGTTCTGTTCACATTGTAGGCACATGTTGCTACATGTTCCTTGTTTATTGTGTTTGGTATCACATCTGTACTTTTTGATAGCCACAGGACCACGATGATACTGTGATTTGATATATTTTATTTGTAAATGTAATCATGGAAACATAATACTCCTTAAAATTGTTGTACCGTAATATTTTATAATTGTGTGGTAAATTTTGAACAATATCTCTGTGTGTGAAATTGTTATGTCTTTCCAATGTAAGTTTAAAATTGTAAGTTGAAGATCAAAATAAAACAAGTTTTTTAATAATGACCAGGTGCAGATTTGAGTCTGAAATTTAATTAAGGCTGGGGTAGACCTTCAACTAGCATAAGAAGTGGATTTTTACCCTGAACATATTTTAAACTTTTTTGCTTTTTGGAACTTAGAAACAAATGTCTAGGAAGGGTTTTCTCAAATTTTAGATTTTAATCTTATTTTTTGAAAAATTGACAAAAATAGGCCAAAAATTGTCATTTTGGTGGCAGCGGTGGAAATTTTTTCATTTTTTGACCTATTTTTGACATTAAAAAAAAAACTAAGATAAAAATCGAAAATTTGAGAAAACGCTTCCTAGACAATTGTTTCTAGATTTCAAAAAGCAAAAAAGTTTAAAAATTTTATGCAAATTTTAGTTATGCTTTCCAGAAATTTGTGGGGCAAAAAATATGTTTTTTGGCATTTTTTGCCAAAATTTACATTTTTGAACAAAAACTGATACCATTATCATGTTCAGGGTAAAAATCCATTTCTAAAAATGAATACTTTTATATAGTTTACGCAATTAGTTTGAGAGTAAAGGCACAAAAACGGTTTATACCATTTGAAGCAAGGGCTACCCCAGCCTTACATATGATGTATCCTAGAACAAGAGCCACAACTAGATATCATCAGTTTGGCCCTTTTTCCACCATGGCCCAGACATCTCAATTTTTGACAATTTGAAAATCATGCCCAGCAATGTGTTTTTAGATTCTAAATGGTATGAAACAAGGCTTAAAAAAGTTGTTTGAGTGGCGTAACCCGACTGACCCTAATTTTTGGTCAAGACAAAAATTTTGGTCGGAAGTGGCACCCAAATTTAGTGAATTGGATGCTTTTCTTTGGTTTTTTTTTTTGATGAAAATTAAAACAAAAACAATTTTACAAGAAAAGGCATATCCACCTATCCTAATTGTTTTTCTATGTTACGCCAACAAAACAATTATTTTTTAGGCCAAATTTATACATTGCATCAAAGCAAAGCACTAGGTTTTTTAAAATGAATGTTTTTTTTCTTCCCCATCTTCCCTTTGTGCCAAAATTTTGTTACTGAAACCAAATTTGCAGACAAAAGCAACTTTCTCTTGGGCCATTTATTTTGTTAAAATATGGAAAGGTAACAAAATAGTAGGTATTGCATTAATTTTTAACTTTAACATTTTGCATGAGTGTCAAGTCTTTGCTAAACACAATAATGCAGAATGTGTTTCTACAGAGACTGTTCACAGACACTTGTAAGGGGGGAGCTAGTGCTGATGCAAAAAGGAGGGACCTTAAATTTTTTTTAGGCCTAAAAAAAAAAGGGGGGGGGGGCTGAAAAAAAATCAACCTAATTTACCCCTAAAAATTGAGTGGTATGATTTTATATGGTTGACGCTTATTCACTCTGAAAAATTGATGTTCGAAACAGGGTCTGGTTTTTTTCACACTGAAATATATTTTTTTCATCAGGTGCTCCCTTACATCTTTATACAAGTGTCAAAGGTTGTGAACGATCTCTTACAAAAGTTTAGAAGTAAACCAGGGATGCAAGTTGTCAGGAAATTTTATCAATTTTTGTTGCAGTGTCTTGATTTTAGGAAATTTTGCTTGTATAAAAGAATTGGAGCTTGGAAGTGTTCTTTTCCAGTAAATTTTTACACATTGCAGGAAATTTTGACTTTAACATCCCTGCAATACCTACTTCACCTTGTTTAGGCTTTTGCCATGCAAGGAAACCCAACTTGGTACTTGGTACCCCGGGCTTGGTACCAAGCAGGGTACCAAGTAAGCTAAAGGAAGCTTACTTAATCCCCTTTAAAAGGATTACCCATGATTTTCACAAATTAAAATGGTGCAAATTGTAGATTGTTTCCGATTCGGTTATAAGAAGAAAGAATGTAGGCCTACTTCAAGCCTGATGTTCCCCGGGAGGGGGTTCTTAGAAAATATTTGTCCAGAATGCTCAAAGCCTGTAGACTTCAGAATTTGACGATCTCTATGCTTCGAAAAGTGTGATTTTGTGACCCATCTTTATACCAATTTTCTAGGAATAGCACCCCAATTTAGGGCAAATTGGGTGATTTGTGGCAACATTTTCCAAAATACACCAAATTTTGCAAATTGGCACATTGAGTCTGTGACCATGGTGACGAAAACCTACCCTTTAATATACCCAAAAATTACGAAAATGCACCCCAAAACCTTTGAGCACCCCCGTATACCATTTGTCAGTAAGAACCCCCCCCCCTCCCCAAACTTATGTCAATGATCACAACTCATACGAACTCGACGAAACTTCCAACTCCAATTTTTACTTCCTCTCAAATCAGGCGATCACCCATGACCTCAGTGACCTGGAAAAGTACACAAACAGGAAGTGCTTTCCATACGTGTACCTCAGTGAGATATTTTGGCAAAATTGGTACAGTTTTTGGTGGTGAATTTTGCCCATTTCTTTGCCTTGTCACCTATGATGAGACAAGATGCATCTGCTACTAGAGCTGTTATGTTATGTCCCTGGTTGTCTGTTTTTTCCGGGAAGCTTTGTCGGCTTGCGGCGATATTTCCGTAGCCGTTTCCAGAATCGGCGTTCGTTCAAGACCGATGAAGAAGTAGAGGGAGTTGCCACTGCAGTTGCTATGCGGTAAGCTTAAACTTAAAATTAGATATAATCAATGCACGTCAGGTGTAAAGAATTTCAGAAAAATATCATTTCATGAATTGCGAATATCATGGAATGATAGCTCAGGAGTCAGGACTACCAAAATTCCTGGGACAAAACAAAATTGATCATGTGACCACGTCCGCGATCGCAAATTGCAGGATACCAGTCATGTGAAAACCATTATAAACAGTAAGATAGGGCCCTGCACTTCGGGTGTTTACTTACATTGTAATGCAGAGTTTATAGTCATCTGAAACGAACCTTTTCATTCTGGGCAGTACCAAATTGCACCGTGTGTAAACAACAAACCAATCAAATTGATCATCAACTCACGCAGCAACAGAACTGTCAAATCACGCGAGCTCACGAGTTTCGCTTGAGTTGCATGTGAACTTTAACCTCATCGCACGTCAAGACGTGTAAAAGTGGAAAGGTTTTCTTCATACGACTATAGTAAATGCTGGTTTACAATTTCATGAATTTGCAAATTATGGTCACTAATAATTTGGTGGCAGGAGTGGGATTGTAGCCTATTTGATAACATTTGTTTAAAAGTGATTAAATGCGCAATTTAAGCATCACCACTTCTAGACCAAAATGAATTTAAAATGCATAAAAAATGAGCAAACTTTACAAGAAGCTGCTAGCCGAGAAATATTGTGTAATTTTCAACATTGAAGTATAGAGATCATGTCATGTTTGAAGGAAATGTTGCCAAACTGGAGGGAAATTCTAACTATTATTGTTTCAAACAAATTTCGGACATGAACTGACAATTTCAATGCAGCAAACGTGTATCCACTGTGACAAGCACAGGACATTGGGAAGTACGCAACGCTATTTCAAATCAGTAATAACAGTACTGCGACATCGTGCACGCATGGAAAGCGTTGCGTATGTGACGCAAGGCCCTGAATTTTCATGTCCGAAACTTATTTGAAACAACAATATTTACCTGCCTAATAATTATTTTTACAGCACTGGTTGATTGTTTTTCAAGTTTGAGTGCTATACATGTACATAAAATATTACATGTACTTGTCTATCTCTGAATCATGAAATTTTGAAGTTTGTTTTTTTCAATTTGCTTAAAAAGAAAATTACTTGTCTACAAAATGTATCTGTGAATCATGAAATTTTGAAGGGTTTTTTTCCCAATAAATTTGCTTAAAAAGAGAATTACTTGTCTATCTCTGAATCATTAAATTTTGAAGGTTTTTTTTTTTATGGCCATTTATTTAAATTATTATTATTATGAGTTATAAGGAGGGCCATTTTCGTGTTACATCTTTGTGTAAAAATGTGTCTCAAAAACCCAATGTTTTATTTTTCATTTTTTTTGTAAGGCTACACCTTTCACCTTAGGCAAAAAAAAAATGTTTTGTTGCCCTCCACCGACCGACCCTATTTTTCAGCCCGACCCAAACTTTTTTTAATTGAAATTTTTTTCCCCTCAAAAATATGCAAAACTTACCGAAAACTACAAAAAAACAATGTTATATTTTTGCTTTTTCGATATTCAACCCTCAAAATGTTTAGGATGTCCCACATCATTACAAGAGGTATTTTATTGTTTTGATTTTGAAAAACCCGACCAACCGATCCTCTCTGAAAAAAGCTGTGGAGGGCAACCAAATATTTGTTTTTTTGGCCTTAGACCTAAAAAAGTAAACATTTTCTTAAAGCATTCGGCAGAATTTGAAAATGCAACTTAAAATGACAAGGGATGTAACACTAGAGGAGAAAATTACCAACAATTTTTCAAATTTTTTGAAGAAAGTATGAATTTGGTACTTCTTACCTAACTTTTAGTTGCATAAATAAATTTGAATTCTTCAGAAACACAGCTTTCTATTCATATATGGCACCATTCACAGTAAAGTACCCATTGTTATTTATCATTGTATTGATAAAAAGAAATATAATTTGAGTTAGTTTATTTATAAGAGCATGCTTTACAGAGATAATAAATTGTGTTTTAAAACTGGAAAAGTGTTTCTAGATGAAAATGTATTGCTAATATTACTATTAATTGGATAGACGATGCATTTTCAATGGTCTGTCCAGTAAATGGTTATATTAGCATTAAACTTTAGGTATGGGCATTGATTATTCAGAGAGAAATGTGAATTGTAAAACTTTATATTCTGAATATGTATTAGCAGTGTAGTAAATGCACATCAATCAAATTGGGAAATCTATCTGTCAAAAAACAATATTCAAAATTTTGTTTTTGCTATTGTCACTCTAGTTTGGACAGAAATATTAGAGCCTAAACTTCCCAAATGTTTCTGTCATTTTTTATTCACAAACAGATTTCCCAATTTGATTGATAACCATTTACTACACAGCTAATAAATGTTTTTTTTTTTTTTTTTTTTTTTTACAATTCACATTTCGCTCTGAATAATTAATTTCGCTCTGAATAATTAATATCCATACCTTAAGTTTAATATGCTAACATAACCATTTACTGGACAGACCATTGAAAATGCATTGTCTGTCCAATTAATAGTAATGTTAGCAATACATTTTCAACTAGAAACACTTTTCATAACACTTTTCCAATATTAACACTATTTAGTATCTCTGTGTAACATGTTCCTATAAATCAACTAACCTAATTTGTGGTTCTTCTTACCAATATAATGAAAAAGACCTTGGGAACTCTATGGGTACTTTACTGTGAAACCTGCTATATGACGTCTTATTCTTTAACAAAGTTCAACATATTTTGCGCCAAGATCTTTTTAATTCATATTTTTGGTAAAATTTTGATATTTTTTCAACTAAATGTTTTTATACTTACTCCTACCATAAAAAAGTGCCATTTTTGGATTCCTAGAAGAAAAAGCTTTCTAGAAATGTATCAGTTTCAGTTTAGCCTCTCCAATTGGAGAGATTTATTTATAATGTAAATATAGGCCACCGGCCCTTTTCACATATACAAAATCAATACTATCAATATTATAGCTTTCTTTTCTTAGGGTTGGGTGAATACTTTTTCAAGTTATGAAATTTTAAAAGCACAGAGATGCATTTTCTTGGAATTTTGACTTATGGTGCACGGCCATATGCTAATATCAATTATTAAAAAAAAAACACTAGCCTAAAGAAATGTTTTATGCAAATAGCATAATATCCCAGATGAGGTGCAAACATCTACCATCATTTTACTATAATGCCTAATGTACTTTCTCCATACTTCACTAATGAGCCAAATTTGCTGATCCTGATCATCCTGCACGCAGCAATTTAGTTAATTAATAGGCAATTAACTAGCAATAACTATGTTACGTCTCCTTTTATCTATATAGATCATAGTGGTGCACATGTCTTTTAATCATACTAGGATGATTAGGTCTTCCCATGTAACACAGATCTTTTATTTTCTTAGTGATTTCATAGAGATCATAGCAACCTTCTCTATAAAATGGAATATTATGGTTTCAAAGGTGTTGTAGGCCTATATCTATGGTTTAAAAGTTATTTAAGCAACAGAAAACAATTTGTTAAAATTGATTCCAATAGTTCCGATCAGCAAAACATATTGGGGCCTCTGTTATTTATATTATATATTAATGATATTACAGAAACATCTAATATTCTTGATTTTATATTATTTGCTGACGACACCACAATATTGTATTCCCACAAGGACATATTAAGTAAAATACCTCTTATAAATACAGAACTCCTTGAAGTAAGTAACTGGTTTAAATAAAGCAAATAAACTTTCTGTTAATGCCAGCAAAACAAACTTTATGATGATGGGAACGCCTCACATGGCAAACTGTGAGTTAGACACAGATGCTACTCAAAACAAAACAATTGTAAATGCATATTTATGTAACATTGTCTTTGATGGATCTGAGATTTCTTGTGTAAAAACAACCAAATTTTTGATACATTAGTTACGGTATTCTTGTTTGGGGATGTTCGTGCAAAATGTACTTAGACAAAATTTTCAAGTTACAAAAATGGGCAGTACGAACTATTTCCAAAAGTCATTATAGAAGCCGTACAGGACCTTTATTTGTATGTAATAATATTCTTAATGTATATGGTTCGTTCAAACTTGAAACTGCGCTCTTTACGTACATGTACTCGAACAATCAACCACCAACTGGTGTCAAAAAAATGTTCGTCAACAGATCTGGAATCCATAATTACCAAACAAGAAACAAAGAAGACATGCTAGATCTTCTTCAGATCACTCTGTTAGAACCTAGGGCCAATAATTTGGAATTCACTTGATAACAAGATCAAAAATTCATTTTCATCAAGACATTTTAAAAATCAGTACAATTTTTTTTTTTATAAATGAACAAATTTGAGTTTTTGGAGCTTTGTTTGTATTTTACATGTAGTAACATATTAATGTTAATGTTGTAAGTTTTCCGGGAGTTACTGGAGAGGTTGCGTTGTTAATCCACAATCGCTGTTTTCGACGCTAACCTTATTTCTATTCAAATGCAAATGAACAGCTGTCAAAATAGTGTCAGCGGAACCCTTATTGAACTACATTTCAATTAGAGCTGAACGTAAAAATCAACTTATATTTTCACTTTGTGTATTTTTATACAATCAAAGTGTGTCATATTGACTTACACACATGGTCTAACATAGTCCAGACATTAACTAATGCTTATTAAGACAACCGTTTCCCAATCAACATCCAGAAATTAAGAGCTTTAGTTTGCTATTGTTCAAGCCAATTTTGCCTTCTGACTGCTTTCTCATTGAATTGTATGGTACACAACTTAACGTGCAAGTACCTGTTGCGGTTTCTCTCATAGAGAACGCAAACGTTAAATGTAGTGGTGGATATTACCACTTGACTTGGAATTAGCGTAAAACAGCCCGATTTTCAAGCTAAATTAACGGGGATCTTCTTTCTGGCAAAACTAATCAAATGATAATGATCAGAACAAAAGGACTACAGTTATTCACGCTCAGTGATCACAACGGGTTACAAATAATTTCATGGCTTGCTGATTTCATTGCCAAAATGCGTACGCAGCACTAGGGACTAGAAATTATAAACTTCCACACACAATTGATTAAGTGGGTGTTATCCCATTATAAAGTATAGGGATATAAAGATAACTCATGCATATCTATAAATCAGTCCCTGACGCTAGCTTCCTAAATAACGTCAGCGAATACCGTAACGATAACCGTAATGCATTTTACTGTTAGGTTATCGCATACGGTAACCTTAACCTTATTTTCGCAACCTTTCAACTATCTTCCAGCCCATGTCTAACTTTTGACCATGGGCCAGTCTCCTTGGTAACTCCTTGAACACTTATTAATCAAGGGGTAGTCCTCTCTGGCCTACGTTGGCCTTTTGACTACTCCTCCATAATTGTGTCTAAATTGTATTTTCAAAATATCTTGTTTGTTTATATTTTACATATATATATTATGGAATAAAGTCTGATGAATTGAATTGAATGAATGGAATTTGGGAAAAGTACTTAAAAACACCGCTTGTCTGTGCTACATGTATGGACCAGTTGAAAATTGGAAACTCTCAGCACTCAATGTTTCAGCTTCGCACCTTCAACGCTCATTGTAACTTGATGACAAAAATCCAGTCTGACAACTTGGACTAAAATACCCCTTGGCTTAATTTGATCCAGTGGACCTGGTTCCGTCCTATTCATGATATTCCTGGTTAGGGACTGTTCATAAACACAAGTTTTATAATCAGTCAATGATTTAAATGAGTTAGGCCTAATTAATTTGCTTATTAACGGGTGGTACGGTATTCTTACTTGTTCTTTGCAGACTGACATCTACATGGAATGCTTTATTCATGATCATCACTGGCATAGTAACTGTCTTGACGACTGGTGCTGATATCAGAAATGACAGGTAACTCTTAAATCGAGTTATTAATATCCAGGGCCCATATTTATGAAACACTGCTAAATCTAGTTGGCTGCTAACCTATTGTATACAATCAAAATTTGACAGGTAGACAAAGAGTTAGCAGCCAACTAGAGTTAGCGGTGTTTCGTGAATATTGACCTAGGACGTTCTGTATGTTCGTTTACTTTCATTGTTTGGCAAAATAATTGTCACATTTCACAATGTTATACAGGGCACTGCCCTGGCACATCACCAATATGTTTTTGTGTCTGAGAAATTGTTGACCTCTTTGTAATCCTCAATCGTGTGGTGTGGTCTATACTTTAAAAGCACAGGACTCTGAATCTGTAGGACACAAATTAAACAGGTTAAGACCATTCAAAAAAATTCATAGAAATGGCTTGAACTTTTCACAAAGACGATTTGTTTATCATGAATTTGAAATGAAAATGGGGTCACCAAATTTGTTTTTGAGCTATAACGCATTTAAGAACAGCATTTTTTTTGCATTTTTAGTCAAAATTATGTACACAACTCTACAGGAAATCACATTTTACGCCAGATAAACCAAGTTTAGCATGGAAAATGTTCATAGAATTTCACCCCTACTAAAGCGTGAGTTACAAATCATGGAGTTTAATCAACCTGAGTTCCTGTACTGTACTCACGCATAGTGATCATTACAAAAATATGTAGTGTACCATAGTCTGTTGTATTAATGTTTATTCAGTGCATGTGTTGTCAAAAAATCTGAGCATTGCCACTGGTGTGCGATGGACTTTCTCTCGAGTAGAAAGCTTAAATTGGGCATTTAGTTTCAAAACCACAGCGGAATTTCCAGGGGGCATGGAAGGGCGACTTTGAGTGAATTGAACGGGATGAAAATAGCAGATTATAGTAGGTTAACATTTGGAGTTACAAATTTTCATACACAAGTTCATGATTAAGCTGGCGAGCATTATTTATCCTTCAGAAGCCAATTGCTACCAAATCATTATTCTGTTTTTACATTGTAAAATATATTCCATTACATATTTAATTCTTTTACTTTCTGAATAGGCAAAGTATTTTTCATTATATTTTAATTATTGTACTTTCTGAATAGGCAAAATACACTCCATTACATTGTAATTCTTATACTTTCTGATTCTATTTCAGATCACCTGTGCTAGTTCCATATTGTTATATGGGTGTTCCGTACATGTTCTATGATGTCTATGCAATGTTTTTAACCTATCAGTTTGAGAAGCCTTATGTACGGAAACAATCACTCTTCCAACAGTTCTTATCTTATTACAAAGAGAGTCCCATGATAACAACGCATCATTTGATGGTGGGATTCATTCTGTATCCATTGGTTCTAGTAAGTATTGAAGTAATATCACTACAGTTTGAAGACTTTTTAAAACCCTAACTCCCATCCACTTGTTTTCAGGGAGTTATCATCATTCAACAAAATCCAACAACTTATTAGAATGTGTCCTAACCCAACACAACCCAGCAGTTGGATTTTGTTTGGGCAGTCATTACAAATCAGTACAACCTTTATTGCTTTACAAGCATAATGTCTTCATCCAACAAAATCCAACAACCTACATAACTACATAATGACCCCATACAGCAAAATCCAACAAGCAGGATCCTTCTAGGGTTGAGTCCAACAGGCTCATGAAAATTATTCTATTTTATGCCATGATCCAACAAAACCAAACTTATATGATCACATCAAGACTGGACCCAACAAAACCCAACACATTTAATACATACTGCTTTGTGACAGTATCCAACAAATCCCAACAACATTTTGAGCTGTTGGATTTTGTTCGGCTGAGGAGAGTTACTTGACTTGACAGTGCGATAATCTTCAAGTTGAAGCAGGCACTTATATGGAAGAAGAAGAAAGCGATGTGTATATAATCTGAGATTTCTTGACTTTCCTCTTGGGAGCACCTCCTCCATTCCTGTCCACTGTTGGCTTGTTGTCCTACCTCTTAGATTTGAAGCAGTTAGCGCAGCGGTAATAATTCCCTCACTTTGCACCAATGAATCCAGGACTGTTGTATGTTCGATCCCCAGTATCGTCGCTGTATGTGCAATTGGTTGCCAGTCCAAACTTGCTTCTGCAGGTTTTCCTCCTGGTGCTCCGGTTTTCCTCCTGCATTTGAAACTTGTAAATAAATCTGACCATCTGACAGAGGACCCTCATGGTAAGCAGTTTTAGACACTGATGAGGATATCTTCTATAAATACGTCATACTTTTATTTTATATCTGGGCTGGGTATTCCATTGTACCTGGACTCTCCATCAAAGTGGTTGGAGATCACTAATCTCTACTTGTTTTTAAAAGAGGGAAAGTCTTGATTTGGAAAATCTAACAAAATCAATTTTAAATTGGATACATTCATCTGCGTTGGTTAATACAAGTTTAGCACAAACTACATTAATATGTAAATGAAATTTGAGATAAATTTGTCAAAATTTGCTTTCCCATTGCACAACTTGTAATAATTTATGTTACCCATGTATTGGAACAACTTGTAATAAGTTTGTATATTGCTAAAATCAGATTTTTGCAGATTGGGAAGGTTAGCAGCTCACCAAATTAAAGAAGAATAAGATGATGCCAAAATTCATCAAAAATAAAGGGTGTGTCACTGCATTTAAAAGGTCTTTTCTAAAGATCTGACACACAGTGAATCCAACCAATCTACTATGTGCCATTTAGTGTAATTATATTTAAAAAGATAATTGTTTTATTCTTTTTCAGTATTATTTGGAAGGAAAGGGTGATTTCATTCTTGGAATCTATTTCCTGTCAGAATGTAGCACACCATTTTTAAGCTTTAGATACATCATGAAGAAGGTATGTATGGTATTCAACAACTCACTGTATCTGTTTATAATGGAGCGTACCGTTGTTGATTCGTGATGAATCCACAGTTGGTATTCAAATTAGCCCATCACGCACGGCACAGCGTTTACGGAAGTGCGTTTAAGCAGTACACAAAAGTCGGCGCACTGATCATCGCGCGTATGTGCAAAAGCCTGGTGATGTGGAAAAATTGATAACGTCAAAGCAGGGAACATTCACAAATTAACACTTTGCTTCAGATATGCTAAATATTTTTATTAAGATGAGTAGGCCTATCTTGAACATTTAGAATTTAATTCATATGTTTTCCAGAAGATTTTTGTTGTTGAAAGGTATTCAAACATGCCACAGAGTTGTTCATTGCGAATCAACAACTCTGCATCCTATGCGTCGCCGTATTTTTATTACGCTCAGGTGGCTTCGCGCGATAAAAATACACAGACGCATGGATGCATCGTTATTCATCGCATATCAACAACTCTGCATCCGATGCGTTGGCATATTTTTATCACGCCCCTCGCGCGACAAAAATACACAGACGCATGGATGCATCGTTGTTCATCGCAAATCAACAACTCTGCACCCGATGCGTCTGCGTATTTTTATCACGCTAAAGCCACCCTCGCGCGATAAAAATACGCAGACACATGGATGCATCGTTGTTGATTCGCCATGAACAACTCTGTGGCGTGTTTTAATACCTAAATGTGTAATGATGAAACCATTTCTCAATGAGTTAAGTTGATACAAAGTGATTTTCAAGTAATTACTTGAAGCTGTTCCATGATGAAAATACGACATTTATTTTATGTGGCTGTTCTGAAAAAATAAACTTCACAGCCACACCCACCACTGAGAATTTGACAAACAAGATGATTTGGATAGCTTAGAGTTGTGGCTATAACAGGAAAAGATAATGTTTACTTGTGCCAAGGAGTGAGTTGGGTTATAGTAGTCCTTGGATTAACTATGGTATGTGAGATACAAGGTATAATGTAATGTCAAACACATGGTGTGGCCATCTTGAAATCCAATATGGGAGCCTATGACATAATTCTGCCATTACAAATTGACCCACAGACATCAGAAAATATAGGTAAAACATTTGAGTTGTGTTCATAGGTGAAATCATACCTGTCAAGTCTCCCGATTTTTGGTAGTATTCCCGCCCTCCCGATCAGGTTTTCATTTTAAGCTGAATCTACCGCCTTTTGAAAAATTCTACCGCATTGTCCCGCTATAGCGTGAAAATTTCCTACAGGTGGCATTGCGTACTGTAGTATTACAGAAAAAAATGGTAGAAACTATATTTTGTATCCAATTTTGGTTCAAAAATTTAAATATGAGATTGTTATGAGTCGTATGTGCGCTAGTGAGACCTTTTTTAAAAGCTGTTCAAAAAGTTTAGGGGTGTACCTTTTTGGCCTCATATGTAAGTTGTCCGTAAATGTTACTCTTTATGGAAGTCTCCCGCATCAGAATTTAAGAATGTTGACAGGTATGTAATAGATAAGGAGATATTGCCATGTAGGAACATTTTATTTTAAAAAACAGTAACCACCAGAGCCTGAGAGGGCACCAAATTTGTGTATCCATTTCTTTTTATAATCCTTGGGTGACGTAGATACCATGTGCAAATTGTCATAATAAATTGAATCTGCTTAGCTCTTAGCTCCTCTGCTATGGTGGTTTTGGGGATGCCATTGTTAACCCTTTCAAGTCCGGAGGTATTTTCCTCTATTTGATATCTAACTCAATTATCTCTAGAAATGTTTGGTATATTTCATTCAAACTTCGGAATAACATGGTAAACACCTTAGGCTTTCAAAATAATTTGTTTCGATATGACTTTTGACCTTTTGAACCAATATGGCCGACAAGTCCAAAACAGTTTTCCTGTATGGGATACGGGACTGGACTTGAAAATGTTAAGAAAAATTGTATGAGTTTTTATGAAAACAAATCCTAAATGTGTGCTTTTTGGCACATATTTTGAGAAACAGACTTATCAAAACACCAAGTTTTGCAGAGAAAAAGGACTGGCTGAGATACCAAACAGACTGATTTGGGTGCCCAAGTTTGTAGTTTGTCCCTACAGATGATGTGACATCATGCTTGGCAGTGTGCGGTCATATCCATTTTTCTTGCCCAGCAGTACTATGCATGCGCATGAGGTTTTCCTAAGGACACATGCTTTCAAACTTCACGCCAAATCAACTAAGGATATTGAAACATGCAGCGATCTTTTCTTGTCCCTCATGCGTATCTATGAACCATCATCTAATCCCCTTTGTGCTAAGTAGGCCCTCACCCCTCTGGGTCAACCGCAAGTTGAGCTTTGAAGTGTATGACTGTATATTTAAATATTTCTTGATTTTTTTGTTTTCAGGTGAAGCTCAACAAGCCGTTGCTTTTTCTACTCAACGACATGCTTATTCTAATTGTATTCTTTTGCTGCCGCGTGCTCATGATACCTGTATCATACTATTTATACGGACGGAACATTAATGTTGCATTCCTCGATGTGCCCTTTGTTATACCCCGATTGTGCAACTTCCTGAACATAATCATATTCACCATGCAGTTGGTGTGGTTCTGGATGATCCTACAGGCAGCAGGAAGGGTCATATCAAAATATAAAAAGAAACCCACACCGCCGTCAAAGCAAAATTCAAATGGAAAGGCACGAGTGGAGGAAGTGAACTCTAACAATATGCACCAAAAAGACGACTAGGTATTCTACAGACAAGCTTACTTAATCTTGTGTGCCTAATATGTGTAGGGCTGACTTTCTGTTGAATAGTAGAATGTGTGATGTCAGCCTTGTAATAAGTTGTAAGTATAGAAAATGATATGTAACATTTGTGTGTCCATTCCATGGCTGTAGGCTTATCTTTGTGGTATGTAGTCTATTCAAAGAAGAGATGGAAAGAAGCTGAGATAGAAATTGATTATGATCACTTTCTAAAGAATAGAGATGTTCTGACATGTGAGTGAATGGTTTTTTTTTTTCACATTTCTCCTCAAATCAAATCAAGTGGTATTAATTTTTGATTGCACAAAATCCTCTCTATTGGTTATTGGGTCATGCCCTGGCTCCCATTTCCATCTCACATTGAATAGACTATAGTTAAAACAAGGGATGAATTGGTTTTGTATGCAGCCGTGTTTTGAAGATATTCCTTGAGTTGATTCTTGTCACAGGTTTGGCAATTATTACTAAGTTTCTGGTTTCTGCATCAAGTTTTGTGTCACATTTGTTGCATGCGGCTCACAGATCAAAAAAGAGATTTGAACTTCCTACACTGCCCCATGCAAAGCACTGAAACACTA
>JXSR01S019560.1:32732-46575 GCA_000969725.1 Ophiothrix spiculata | reverse complement strand
AATATTTGAGAAAACCGTTCCTAGACATTTGTTTCTAAATTCCAAAAAGCAAAAAAGTTCAACATTTCAGTAAGGCAAATTTTAGTTAGGCTTTCCAGAAACTTTGGGGCAAAAAATACAGTTTTTGGCAATTTTTGCCAAAATTGACATTTTTGGTCAAAAATTGATATCATCATCATGTTTAGGGTAAAAATCCGCTTCTAAAAATGTATACTTTTATATGAATTATGTAATTAGTTTGAGAGTTAGAGTACAAAAACAGTTCATGCTAGTTGAAGGTCTACCCCAGCCTTAAGATATCATTTTCCAATGTAAGTTAAGTTCTGAAGCAGCTTCAATCAGTTAATTTGGGCAATGGAGTACATATGACCATTTGTCAGGAAATGTAAGGTGCCTACTGCATTGTAGTCAAGTAATTTAATTGTAGTGCATGACCAGAACGCAGAGCAGGCACTTGCACAGCACCGGTCTAGGCGTGGTGCCAGCGTGCCCTAAGACCAAAGAAAAAAAACCTCCGTCTCAGCTTCCCGCGCGCATAGGGTTAAAAATTCAAATTTTACCGCATTTCTTTTTGTTTTAGGTTTTCAGGAGATTTTTTGCTTTTTTATTTTTTTCTTACATCGAGAGAAAAAAAAAGGAAAAAATTCGGCCGCAAAGCGGCCAAAAAAAAATAATAGTGACCTAAAAACGTAATAAAAAAAGATTTATGCGTGCGCATAGCCTTTTTTGACTAAAAAAACATGTAGCGCTTAGGGTTTTTGGCCTAAGGAACTTGAGACAGAGTTCTTTTTTTTGGCCTAAATTAGCAGAATTTTTAGTGTGCAAATAGTCTTGTTTCCTATCTGTACTTTTTAAAGCTATGGTTTTGCTAATCAAACCAGAATAACCCTAAATTGGTTGTGGTGGTGGTTCAAAATCTGTAAAATAAATAAATTTCACCAAATTACGACCTTTTCATGTATTTCACCTGTAGCACAAAATTAAGTTTGCTGGCTTTACAACTGCTTTGTGCTGGAAAGGCACAAATCGTCATGCGAGTGCAAGAAAGTCTTATCTGCAATGGCTGCCTTAAGTTATATTTATTTTAAACCTAGTCACTAGAATGTGAAAAAATTCAAAATATCCTTGCCATATGTGACTGGCTCCCACATAACCCGGACAAAGTCGCCAGAACACTTAGGGAGATATAGCCCAATAAACTTGTCACAAATCAATAGAAAACAAAGGAATTTTCAACCTAAATATCACTTTTTGACATACAAAACATTAAGCGATCCTGGAGTGTGATATATCATTGGAAAGCTTATAATTTTGCCATTTTAAATTTGGTAACATTTGAAAAAGGTATTTGTGCGACTTTGTCCGGGTTTCGACAGAGCAGGTCACATATGTCAGTGGCTCTTGAAATGGTTCTTACCATCACCGGAAGAACCATTTTAAGAGCCACTGACCCAAGACTGGAGATTATACAGTGTGCAATCGTAAATTAATGGCAAATGGCAGCTATTGCAGATACGACCTTCTTGCACTACCATGATGAAATGAGGTTTTTAAAGTGTATTTTGACACCATTTGGCTTTCAAAATACAGGTGTGCTTTCAACACTGGTATGATATTAATGTATGTGTGCTTATGAACAAAAAAATGCACTTTTGAAACATTTGTAGTTTTAAAGCACATTTGCAGTTTCAAACCAAAGCGCAGATACAGTTCACGGCACAAATGGAATTTTAAACCGATGTACAAGATTATTTTAAGCACAAGTGTGATTTTGATGCACCTAAGTGTGGTTTGAAGCACCTGAAAAAGAGAATTACATGGTTTTTGTATGAAGCTTTGTAAAAATATAATTTTTTGAAGAATTGTTGAGCTCAAAAATATTAAGAGCCTCTAAGGCCTCGTATCCATTGGCTGTACCCATATGCCGTGTGCCTTGTCTCGCTTTCCATTGTTTGTAATTGTGCGGCGCAACACAGACAATAAACTTTGTTCTGCTTAGTGATCATGTCAGTGTCCTTGTTAACGCAGATAATTCCTATGACTTGGCAGCACCAGTTATCAAGATGTTCAAGTCATAGGAATATCTGCCGTACACCAGACCGTTGATATGATCACTAAGCAGAACGATTTTCATTGTCTGTGAAGCGCCGCACAATTACAAACAATGGAAAACGAGACAAGGACACATGGCATATGGATACAGCCAATGGATACAAGGCCTAAGAGATTTTGAAAATGAAGTGGTAAATAATGACAAAGTTCAAATGCTGAAACAAAATGGTGATATGGTCATATTGACTTGATGCAGGAGGGATAGACTACCAAGATCATGTATTGTAATTTGTGTGATCAAAGAATCAGATTGGGAGAATAATGGTACTTAAAACTCAAAAAGGCAAGTTCAAGCAGTAGCTAGATCATGAAATACCCAGTGTCTTGTATTTGACCAAACCTGTGAACAGAACTTGGTGCTTTTTTACCATGTTTTGCCTTAATATCTTTCATACCACCTTTGTTATTCACTGTATATTCTGTGTACAAGTATTTTGTATATATTTTGTAGGCATGTTTTCTCCATATTAAAGTATATATTGTATTGATATATCATGTAACTTGTACATGTGTCAACGAACTAGGTGGTTTAAATGTTTTTTGCAGTGAGTATGAATTGCATGTTAGAAGTGTGAGTTTAATACCATTTATTTGCTGAATTGTTTAAACAACTCACATAAGACATGTTACAAGTTACAACTCAAAACAGTCAGCAAACTTAGATGTCCACCTGCAACTTTCTGTGATAACACTTACAAATCACATTCTTTACCTGTTCATACCAAGCCTTTTCTGACCCTAGTCCAACTCTGGTGTTAATAGAGTTTAGGATGCTTGCAACAGCAACCACAAGGTATACACCGTATGCAGCACCCAAGAAGGAGCATTTGTACAGGGGACCAACAGCTTTAATTGACTTCTGAACCACGGAACAATTAAAGTTTCTTGCCCAGGGAAACAAGGAAACATGGTCCGACTGGCAGTAGCACCACTGGGACTTGAACCCACAACCTCTGGTATTACGAGTCCCATTCTCTAATCGCTCTGCCACGCTCCCCTGGATGATTTTTTCCTCCATGTCAAAGCATTGGTTTTAATCTAGAAAAAACCTTCAAAAAGAGCTTGATATTTTAGGCATTTAACAGGCAGGAGAATCTTCTTGTTTTTTTAGGATTTCCTGCAAAATGTTTGTCAAAATTGGCCAAAATTCCTGCAAATAAGACTGTTTTGAATTGTTTTTAGGAGTTTCCTGCAAAACTTGTTAATCTCATACTCATACCTGATTTAAATAACTCAGTGTCAATGTGGACCAGATTGAAATAATGAGGTGTATCATTAAACAATGTTGGCCTTTGATTTGTGAGTATGATATAATTTTGCATAAAGATCATGTTACCGTAATTCTGATATGTAACAATGCACAGAGATAATGAAATTGTAATATTCATAAATGTAGTGTTTGGTAACTATACTATATTCCAACTAGGTTAGGCAGTGGTGATGAATATTTAAGTCTAGATATGTACAAAATGTAGTAGGGTGGATGGGCTATTGTATCATGTGGTAAATACTTATATTGTTGTTTCAAATAAATTTCGGACACAAACTTAAAATCTAAATGCAGCCACTGCGTATCCAGAAATTGTTACAAGCACAGAACATCAGAACACACCTGGAAAGTGTTGTGTATTTACGTTAATTGCACACGAATTTCTGTAAAGCAAAGCTCTGAATTTTCTGGTCAGAAATATATTTTAAACAACAGTAGATGCACCATTTTGTACTTAAATTGAGGCTAAGGTATTTGGTGAACTTAACGCTTATTTGCTAATGGTTGTGGTACACAGGCAATCTCTATTTAGATTTGATAAGTGCTTGAACATTATATTTTATATGTTGTGGAATTTGCCACACTTGCACATGCAAATCTGATTTACCTTCCAAGTACTTATTAAACGCCATACCCATTTTTGATGCCTGATGCCCATGATATACTTACAAGATGCAGCTAGTGTGTGGTTCGATTTAAGACGCTACGAAGACGCTAATCAGGCACTGTCAAGTAGAATATTTTTAACTTTTGCGTCTTTGTTAGTGTGTAGTTAAATGCTCATTCACTCGCCTAGCGGCTCGTGAAATGAAACAATCAATCTTTCAATTCGGGATGGTATGTTTTTACCATCACACTCATAAGCAGTTAATATTTGTATACAATTGCCCTGGGCAGTCAGTATTTGAATACTATATATATTTTGCACCGTTCCCTTGATGGTCATGTGGTACATTTTTGTACATATGCTTATGTAAAATCAAACTGAATTATTTCAATATGTACATTTTTCATGGCCATCAATATTTTAAAAGTGCATAGTACAACACTGAAATCATAATTTTCACTTTGTTTTTATATACTAGGTAGTAGCAAATTACATGTAGGCCAAGAAAAATAAATTCTTTGATTGCCCATTCACCTCCCAAAGTTTGGGTCAGTATGTTAATTTTAATTTCTTTTAATGCCTGTAGTCCAAATCACGGATTACACAAATATGGGCCATTTGGGCCTGTAGAAACGCACACATACCTCGCTGCAAAGTATTGTGGGTCCTTTGACAGCTGAAAACAATGCAGCATACTCATAAGCTGCCATGTTGATGTTCATGAATTCTACCGATTGGTTCATACATACAAGTTTTTCTCGCGCAATGAAGTAAACACCAATCACGAAATATTTCATTATATTTTTATTTCTAACTGATACAAGATTTTAGAATATTTATTTTCATAAAATCTAATTGAATTGAATGTATATTTTATGTTGTATTTATATATTGTAATATTGTAACCTGGTTGTTATTTTCACAATTATGTACGAACCACCCGTTGAAACCTGGTTTCTGTCAGATGCATTCCGACACAACCTTTTGGATTTGGACTACAGGTTGGGCATATGCTATGATCTGCGGGGTATACCGGGGAGGGGGGTGGAGTGTCAGTTTTAAAACAACATTTTAGAGGAAGTGAGTGATTTGCACCTGTGAAACGTCTCAAAATTAAGAATTTCAATTCTAAAAAAAATGTGACCAACATTTTTAAATTTTGGGGTCAGCTGGGAAAGGGCAATCCAACAATTTTTTCTTGGCCTTATGGTGTCTCAATCTGACTAAACTAAAAGTTGCCTCTTTTAGAGATTTCATGCAAAATATTGACAAAGAATCTATAATGGTACAGTCACTTGTTACAGTCATTTGGTCACACAGCTTTGTGACAAGTATAATTTATATGATTTATATAGCCTAATGAAATTATGTCAGGATGCTTAGTACAGGCTTGCATATTATAGTGAAGATACAATCAAATGGAGTTATTTATGGTGCTGCAATGCATATTGTATATACAAGGCACAGTAGTCACTTGTGATTGTGCATTTTGAGTCCATTAATTTCATTACTGCAACATAGCTTAAATATCTTTGGGTTTGTAATCTGTTTTAAAGCACACAGCTAGTAGCTGTGTAAAGATCAGATATTGGTTGCCATTGATGATGTTGCAGGGATGAAATCGCTTGATCCTAAGACACGTGCTTCTGTCAAGCCAGCAGGAATGGTTTGCGTTATAATAACTGTACAGGCACTATCTTAAAGGAGCATTGGACTAGTTCAGCAGCATCCCCAATCTTTTCCCCAAACAATTTGTGGTTTTTGCATCATTTGAAGTATTAGCGGTAATAATGTTAACATCCAAAGTTTCATTGTCAAATTCAAATCATAGATATCAAAATATTTAGATATTATTTCATTTTTAATTATTGTTGTCGACAACCATAAATACTGCCGTCTATAGTTGAATTTTTAAAATTTCTTTTGATTTGTCTGCAATCTATGATGTGAAAGGAATGTTTTACAAACAAATCTTTGACTCTTTCTTGATATATTTTATCAATGAATATGTTTAAGGAATAGCCTCATGCCCAAGATCAACAAATAGAATAAAATTCAAATATTGACTTTTCTGAGGGTTTTATCAAAAATTTCCTGATATCTGGTAATTGACTGTTATTTTCAAACATATGAAGTGTAAATCATCCACAAATGTCAAAAATGTTGTCCAATCCCCCTTTAAAGGAGCCCTGTCAGATTGAGTCAACATTTTTTCAAACTTTCAAAATATTCCTCATATTTTTCTCATTACCCATGTGAAATTTTACAGCTGAAACATGTTGCATTTCGGAGATATAAGTGAAAATGTGTTAAAATTATTGATTTTATCGTAACCATAAAACTATTTACATAATAAGGTATAATAGGCAAATGGAAAATACAAAATTGATCATAAAATCAAAATGGTTGTTCTGATTTGACCCACATTTGAAATTGAAGCATCTTAAGTTGTGATCTTTCATATGACAGTGAAAATTAAAATTTGAAAAATAAAACCATGTACCTTTAAACAGCTTAAATATTATAATGTGATTCGGCCCTCAACTTAATCCAAATTGCAATGTATGCTGAATTAGATTCCAAAATTGTGATTCATCTTGATTTGACTATGTTGTGTGCATTTCGATAACCTTAACCTCGGCAGTCATCATGAATCTTAATTGCCACCTTGGTGAACAACAATATGCTCATTGGTGCTCAACTTAAAAGTGTTACAATGGTCATTCATATATAGATTTAATTATGTATTTCTAAGAACATGAAGATAAGAATATTTTGGAAATTATGTGAAAAATGTACAGAAATTACAAATTTATAATAGTTTATTTTCTTGATTGTTGCATGCTATATCTGATTTACGCAAACAAAATCCAATTTGATGGTAAATATTTGCTACAAATTGTCAATATTCAGGTGAATTTCATTGTGCACATGAGTGGTCATATTTTTATTTTAAAATGCATTTGTTTCTTGCCTAGAAACTAGATTTATTCAACAATTTATTACACTACTTTCATACTCAATGTTACCTTTTAGCTTGTGTCATTTTTGTTTGGCTGAGTGAAAAATCTTGTAATTTTGCCGTTTTGTCAAGTTGAATTCATTTTAACTAGAAAAATCTTGTCGACTAAAAAAATCTTTGATGCTAACAATTATGTCAGTGACTTGTCATTGCTGCTATTTACCCAAAGTGACATAGTATAATTGTGCGTTCAGAGTCCAGAGATTTCATCACTGCAACATTGCTCGATACACAGTCTTGAAATTTTCAAGTGCACTTCTCTTAGCGCATGTAAAGACTGCGTATCAAGCAATGTTACAGTAATGAAATTGCTGGACTCTGAATGCACCATAAAGCTACAAAGCTACAATATAATACACACTGGTATGAAAGTAGTATTTGGCTATTTATATATTTTATAGTTCATTATAAGTTTGTGTCACACACAGGGGTCAAAATGATTGTTTTCTTTAGGGGGCTATTTTTTTCATCTAATAAAAATCGCCCTCTGAATTTCATTCCACAGGGCTCTTATGAGCTACTTGGGGGCTACTTTTTTACTATATTGTTGCTAAATATATTTAACGTGTTATGAGCAACATTTTGGGCAGGTAAACTTCATCTACTTAAGTTTTATAAGTGGGGGCGGGGCGATTGGTGTGCTTTTGTAATATTTTTTCGCCCTCCTCCACCTTTGCAAGGGTTTTTAAAAATAAAAATAGGGGCGATTCGCCCTCTACCCTCTGGTATTTTGACGCCTGGTCACACATTGTAATCTTCAAACCTTATTCACCATGCACATGTTTATAGACAACTTTTGTTTAGTGTCAGTTAACAGTTAACAGTATTGTAATATCAAGGCCAATTAAGTCAGACTGTTCTGATAATTATAAATTAATAAGGAAACAATGAAAAAGTTCTGAATGAATGTTCTGATACGTGTTGGTAGAATTCATCAATAATATAGTTTAAAATTGAGCAACAACACTTAATATCAGAATAAAAAGTAAAGTTTTAAACCATTATTAATGAATAAAAAGTTATTTGTTTTGTAGATGTGACCGCTGGTATTTGATTTCATGCATAGTTATAATATATTAAAAAATTATATTACAAATATTATTTATAACTGTTACAGCTTTAGCTTGACTAGGCCAAAAATTAATTAGCTCAGGATTAATGTGTATACCCAATATTTTACACATTGTACTCAAGCCTACTGAACAAACAAAATGGTTCTGGAGTCTTTGCCATGATGTACGGCATTCCTATTTCTGTGATTTGGGTGTTAAACTGGAATATCGACTTCAGAAACAAATAACACAAAGGGTGAAGCGGGTTTCTAGCAAGATATCTAACAATTAAATTTGAATTCTATTTCGTCATTGCAATGTAGGGATGGTTGGTGATGGGAAAAATGGCTGCCAGACTGGAAAGGCTTAACATCACATCACTGCTTGCCAGAAAAAACCTGATACTCCAAAATCACTTTGGGAAATGTCGTAATTCATGCACTCAAAATATGGTATGTGAATTCACGTACAGTAACGAAAATCATGTACTATACAGTATATGAATTCACATACTTTAGCTTTAAATTCAATTTCTTCAGCAAACTATGAATATCGGAGATCATTCTAAAACATTTTCATATTGAGTTGATCAAATTCTACAAATTTACCTCTTAAATTTTAAATCCTATCTATCTGTCAATTTTCTTTTTTTTAATTTGGAAAAAAATATTTTGCATGTATATTGTAAACCTTTTAAGCGCATTTGTGTAGTTGGTAATGATCATTGCCTGCATTACAGATCGAGTCCCAGTGAGGGTCACTTGTCTGTGTCAAATTTAATTTTTTCAAAAGTGTAGATCTTTTATCAAATAAACAGTATATTAACTTATTAAGTATTGTCTCATTATAAGCGTGCATTGGACTAGAGTTGATAGAATTTGTATAGATCTATTTTTAAGATGAGTATAGCCAGTGCATGCTCAAATAAAGCAAAGATTTTAATATATAGATATATATATAGTTCAGGTTTGTTATTTCCCTGTTCTGTTGTATAAAGTATACACTGAATTTGAGAACAATGATTGTTTACCAAGCTGTAGGTGTTTGTTATCAGTTTAGTTGTAACACTATACTCTGTAAATCTTGAAGTATGCAATAGGCAGCTGATTAACACACATAAACCAATATGACCATACAGGGAAGTAAATAAGTCCGTATTTCTCAAATCATAACGACATTCCAAATCTTGCTGAATATTCAAATGAATTTATGATGATGTTTGACCATATGTTAGAAACAAAATTAGCCCCAAATAATTCCACAATCATGAACAATTCATGAAAAAAAATATTAATACGCAGTAATTTGGTCTTAATCAATCCTAATCAATCATTAGTAGTCTCTTACACAATACAAAAGGAACAGTTTCCAATATTGTAGAATACAAGTGATGTGCTATGGATCTCGTAGCAGGGTCTGATTTCTTGTTGCATACTTCAAGGTTTATAGAGTATAAGAACCCATTTCAGGATGAAAAGTACCTCTGTGTTCCCAAGATTTCCTATCTCAGGGAGTAACTTAAAGTGATCAAGCTAGCTAGCATGAAGATGTATTACTTTACCTAAGCCTGGTTGACATCCAAATCCCATCAATCTAACCCTAAGTAATATATTGCTGTGTTAGGCCAAAAAAAAAAAAAAAATTGTTGTGTTGCCCTCAAGTGGGATTTCTGAAAAATTGAGTCGGTCGGTCGGAAAATATTTTTTTGAAAAAAGCACCTAAAGTATGAAATTTGGGTGCATTTTCCACTATTTTAGAAATATTTTCTCTAAAAACACCCAATCTGAGTAAAATTGGGTGCTTTCCCGACCCTAATATTTTTTTTTTAATTTTTGAATAGGGTCGGTCGCTGAGGGCAGCATAACAATTTATTTTTTTTGGCCTTACATGCGTTAGGTCCAAAAATGACATGTACTCAAATGTAATCTTGCAAAACCTGACTGCAAGTAAATTTACCCTCAAAACCGTGTAATTCAGTTTTATATTACTTACTTGGCAAATCCATGGTTGACTTATGTCATTTCCGAAGACATTTGTATTACATGTTTAGTTTGCAGTAAAGATATGCATATCTTTCATTTATATAAATAAGTTTATGCCTACCAGTGTTAAGTTTGTTTCCCATTGTTTGTGCTTACATAAATCATAAGATATCTGATTAGGTGTTATATTCAGTGGCCTGTAAACTTATGTTGCTTTTGGTCAGATTTGATAGGTAATCTAGTTGGGTGTGAAATGGAGCTCCAAATGTGATCAATTTTCTCATGTACTGGTAGGGGCAACAACAATATTGGGTGAAAAAAATGTGATTTTTATGTCAAACGCCTTGGTCAAGAACACTTCACTACTCAAGTTGAGTGGTCATATGGAATGTTTATCTGTAATGGAGTGATAAGCAGGTGATTTAATATTTTGGCCACGCTTGACTGCACCAAGAGCATAAAGTGATCCTTCAACGCCTCTCAATTTATAAAGATAGGATTGTGGTGAACTTAGAATTGTTCCCTGTCGGTATATAATATCTTAAAAGGTTTTGAAGATGTAAAGATTTCATAATCAAAAAATAAAAATAACCTTTTTTTTGACCCATTTGTGTTCTGACCAAAAGCAACATAAGTTTCCAGATAGTTTCCTTATAAGCGCCTTGTGAGATATGGCTGAATAAAGTGTTTGTGCGGAAATACTTTAAACCGCTAGTGTATGTGAGAGTAACTCTTTAATCTGCAACAGATCATCAAATTTCCTACTGCCACAAAATAGACAAAAGCACCATAGAGTTGAAAGAAAATGTTTATGGCAGGGTAAAAGTTTGATAATAGAGCAATTCCTTCGCTGAAAAAAAAAAAAAAACATTCAATATAAATAGTTTGATCCATGGAAAATCAAATATCATAAGATTAAAGATTTATTATATGATATATGTAAGGAGTATACAAGTAGAAATACCCATCCCAATATGTTTATTTCAGGTGTGTGACGGTGTTTAGTATTTACACTGATCTATAGCTTATCTATTGCCTTCAAAAGTGTCATAATGTTGGGTTTTTTGAAGTTTTTACACCTTTTTAACTTTTTTGTCTCTTTTTGTCTTTTTTTGACTCTCACACCCCTGTTATTTATACAATTGTGTTGATGTGCGAATTATCATAATAATTATTCTACAGATGTTTTTGTCAAGATTTTTAGTGTATTTTTATTAGTTGACTTTGTTTGAAAGATCTGTGGTGAAGTTAAATGTTGAGGTGAATTGAGGTTAAACCTGCTTGTGAAGATTAACTACAACAAAGACAGATCCATTCATTTGTGTGCACTTTAATCCATTGTCGTACCTAAACTGATCCGAGTTTATGGCTTTATTTTATGGGTGACTACACCATGGACTTATGACACGCCCATTTATTGGTATGTACTTTAATCTGTCATGCTATCGTTCCACCACTGGGTAAGAGTGCACACAACCAAATGACGTGTCCTTGGGTTATCATTTTATAGCATGGTGCGTAAAACATTACTTTCAAAACACATGCTTACACTAAATTTATATGAGAGGAGTAAGTGCTCTTATTGATGAGATTATGTTCATGATGCAGATGTGTTTATTGTATGAGTGTGAGAACAAATATATTGTATCACAATGAAACAAAAATAAATATATGGATTTTGTGACTTTATTGGTTTTATTGTGTTATTAAGTGTTATTTTAGTCCCCGTAGTAAGTTAGGCCTGGTGCAGACTCCTCTATCGTATAGAAAATTTTGCTTAGAATATTCTATGCTGACAACAAAATGACGTAGGTCATCGAATAAAACTGTGTGTTTTAATGGATGACCTACGCCATTTTGTCGTCAGCATAGAATAGTCTAAGCAAAATAGTTTATACGATAGTGGAGTCTGCACCGGGCCTTATACTTCGAAATGTAATTAGGACCAATTTAGTTTTATTCTGATGATGCACAGGTTTTTGTTACCTAACCATTTTATATTATTGCACAATGATTTGGCTTATTGTAGAGTACTACTGCTAAGGAATAAAATGGTGAAACAATCCAATCAGCACCAGATACAATTTATTTTGCAATACATCCAAAAGAGGATACCATAAAGCATCTTTATGCTCAGTTGTAGTGTACAAATCTGTAAATGAAGGATAATAGTACAAGCAGCTCATTTCCATGTACCATCCCGATATGCAATCAATGAAAATCCAGTTGTCCATTCTTTTTATCCACAAAATCTGGCTTGCCATGTTGTAGGTTGTCATCTTAACATTTATACTGCATTGGGTGTGAATGTATGCACCGTTTATCCCTCACCACCTGGATTATCACAATAGGCCAAGGGTGTAGAGACAAGGCTTTATTATGATATCAGCAAGTCAGTACATAATTTAAACGTTGCTATCCAATTGATATATGATATTTGATAAAATGTTCCTTTTTCGATAAAGTTATATACATAATTCCTTTAACAGTTCAGACATTCAGTTTTAAACAATATTGAACACAAAGTTACAGTGTGCAGCAGTCACTTGAAATCTGCATGTTGCATAATTGGCATTTAGATTCTGGATAAAATAAAGAAAAATAAATTGTGATTACTTATAAATAAACAATCATTTTTGGCATATTTTCACTTACACCTCAAGACGTCTGACACTCTATCCAGACAATCCATCCATTCAAAATTCAAGAGAGAGGTAAGATTATGCGAACAAGCAGTACACATATTGGTGAAGATTAGTCATCCAGTTGAATTTCAAATAATATAGATATAAATCAAAGCAGTACACATATTTAGCTCATAATGATCATTTATCACTATAGATCCCCACGTATTCCTATAATTCGTACATATATCTATCTATCTTAACAAGGTCACACCTTACTTGGATGAAGTCAATGGATGGGTAGAAATGATTGCAGACTGCGAAAAACTTGCTAGTTCTTTATAATCTACTCACAAACTCGACTGATTTGTTAAAAATATCTTTGGGAAACCTACCATATATTGCTTTAACTTCAACTGGTTTACTAATGATATGTGGCAATGATGGTTTACTAATGATATGTGGTTGCTCTAGCAAAATGAGCGGATGAAGATTTTGAATAAATGGTTTCTAAAGTAAAAATATGGTGAAAATGTCGAATTTCGTTGTTTGACATAAAACACAGCCATACATAAAAGTTTAACTATACCTCAAGGCTTGACGATCAATTATGCCAGTGTAATGAGACATAACCAGGAGTCCCGGTCTAATTGAACTACACAGAATAAGTCTCAATCAATGATTTATTGATCGCACATGTACAAGTACGTTTTACACAATTGTGCAATAGTGAGGACACCCAGTCACACGGACGCTGTATTTCATTACACTGGGAAGTGCAACTAAGCACGATTAGTAATCAGTAATTTTAACATCGATTTGCAGCTAATTTTTTTTTGGCCAGAATTTCATTAGGCTCCTTAGTAATTTGATATCTAAATGGAGAATGGAGTAAGAAAGTGTGACATATTATATATAATTTGAAAGCTGAGATCTTAGAGAATAAGAATAAGTCATAAACTCAATTTTGAAATTTCACAACTTTCATTTTGCCAGAGCACCCCTCATATACAGGGTGTATCAATAGAAGTTTACAGTGATTAAAGTGACTCCATTTCAAACAAGGTCTTCTAAAAAACTGCGCTCGCTGGCATTAGTGAACTTGTAGATGACATGTCTTTCCCGGATGTCTTTATAACGTTGATTTTCACGAAGTGCATTTACGTGATTTTCC
>JXSR01S019560.1:2094-21751 GCA_000969725.1 Ophiothrix spiculata | reverse complement strand
AGAAACACCCCCTTCAGTTAAACGTGTTACAGAAAAGACTTAATTAAACGAGGGATTACCATACAAAAATGGCCCGACTATGTAGGTGTGAGAGCGAATGCTTGCAGATTCAAAGTACGTGGATTAATGCTCATTTTGCGCATTTTCACATTTTTCTATTATACAATGTATTTGCAGAACTTAGATTTAAATTAATCCTACATGAAACATACAATTTATTGCAGACAGGCTAAAATGCAAAGTTCGGTGAAAAAGCACAACATACGTCTGCCCACAGCTTTGGAAAAATATTCAATTCATTTATTTATTTTCCATCATTCACACAAATAATTACACAAACAAGGGTATAGTATCATTAACAATCAGCTGAGATGGAGGAATTGCATCAAGAAGGCGAAGCCTGTAGAACGATGCAACCCCTTTACAAATAACAGAATCATTCAAAATCAATACATACAAACAGTACAAAAAAAAAGAACAAAAATCAAGACATTACATTACCATGTTCCAATTATTTGCTGATAAAATTATTTAAATTGTTATCGTTGATCGTTTGTGCCTTTGAATATGTATTACACTAATCTATGCATAAAACGTATAGGGTCATTAATAATCTGTTACTCTGCATCGAGTCATACCTAATATGCAGTCACATCTCATTCTTCCTCCATCATTGTTTGGGGGTCTGCATGTACCGCCATTTTGACATGGAAAAGTTGAACAGACATCGTCGGACGCCTCGCAGAAATCACCAGAAAATCCAAGAGGACACTGACATTCATAGGTATCAACCTGGTATTTGAATGAATCCATTGAAGACGTATTTACAAGTAAGAATTGAAAGATTTGATATGTGTTATAAGGGTCAGGTCTAAAAGTAACAAAAACTATTTGATGGCTATGTCATGAGCATATATTGAGTCAATGCAGGGCAAATATATCTTTACATATTTTACATCATTTTGCAGTGTTTTAATAATAATCGAGTTATATAGCAATCATAAATATACAATTATGGTCCAGCTATCGCCTGAATAACTCTTTGCCTCACCACCAAGTTATAATCTGTGCTTAGGCCCATTAGTCTGTCCAATCTAATTAGACCCTCGGTTTGGTTTTTTACTTTCTGCTGGCCGAGCCTGAGCGAGGACAGCTATAGAGGCCAAAAGTCAAAATGACGTTTGACATGATATATATATTTCCTATATTTATTTCAGCAGCAAAAACATTCATAAAAAATCATGTTGGAAATTATCAGTCCTGTTTAAAGCACGAGAATCTATCATGGTGAACGTTGAAAAGTTAAAGACAAGCATATCTTACCTGAGCCACACATTTTCCGCCGTTCTGACAAGAATTATTTTCACACATATCGATCACAACATTCTCACAATTCTTCCCCGTATACCCTTCAATGCAAGTGCACCTATGTGCTCCATTAAGCTGTACATAACAAATCCCGCCATGATTGCAAGGGTTCGGCTGACACGGTCCTTGGTCAATTTGACACGATTTTCCTTTAAAACCAATAGGACATCTGCAAGCAAATTGGTTGATCCCATCAACGCATGTAGCAAAATTAAGACACGGGTCACTCGCACATTCCTTAATGTTAACAGAACAAATTCGTCCGGTGAATCCTGGTGCACATGCGCAATTGTAACCGCTAGTGACGTCAATGCATGTAGCGCCATTCTGGCATGGGTTGCTGATACATTCATCGATGTTTATATCACAAACATTTCCCGCCCAACCGGTTACACACGTGCATTCAAATCCATTTACTCTATCTGCACAAATCCCGTCATTAGCGCACGGGTTCGGTTGACACTCATCACGTTCCTCATTACAAAATGGACCAAGAAAACCGTCATCGCAGACGCATTTGTAAGAGTTTAAACCATCTACGCAACTGCCATGAACACAGTCATTATCTGTGCAGTCATCAGTGTCAATACCACAAAGAGATCCTTCAAAACCAGGTGGACAGTCACAGTGGAAGCTGTTGACTTTGTCAATGCAAGTACCACTATTCTTGCATATAACCCCAACACAGTCATCAATATTTACGTTGCATGTTTCCCCAGTGAAGCCTTCATCGCACGTGCAAGTGAAGCGGTTTACACCATCTTGACACTGTCCGTTAAGACAAGGACTAGAAAGGCACTCATTGATGTTGACATCACAAGTCGAACCTATGTTATAATATTGATAGTACAATGTGTAATTATCGTTATTGCCTTCATCATCATCATCATCATCATCATCGTCATCGTCGTCGTCGTCATCGTCGTCGTCATCATCATCATCTTCATCATCATCGTCATCATCATCGTCATCATCATCATCATGACGCTTATCATTATGTGATGACTCACACCTAAAACGGGGACTTTGCGACAGAACACTTTTCGAGAAACTGATGAAAATAGGCAGCAAAAAATACAGAAAATAATAAGAATTTCTAGCAGATTTTCTGTTGTAAAATTTAATTGCCTTGATCAATTTCAACAAGTAAGGTGTCATTTTCAAGCTTAGAAAATGCTGTAACAGATGAAATGATAAAATCAAAATTGATATCATCTTCAAAGTCCCCCCTTTCGGGGTGAGTCATCACATACATTTGTATATGTAACTGAACAAATAAAAGACATACCAGTATACCCTTGAGGGCAATCGCAAAGAATACCATTGCTTGTTGCTGTGTCCAAGCGACACCGACCACCATTCAAGCATGTGTCACGACTACAAACAGGAATCTTCTTCTCACATTGTTTTCCCGCAGTACCAAGTGGGCAAGTGCATGAATATCCATCATTTTCTTGCATGCAGGTTCCAGGGCCACATGGGTTAGAAAAACATGGGTTTGTTGGTGTCTCACAATGCAGATCTTTGAATGCAAAGAAATTTTATGTTGAACAAATTAACTTGAGTTTATAACGAAAGACATGATGTCATGGAGTACCTCAATTGCCCACAAATATTTACAGACTAGACAGCTATGATATGAATAAGGAATGATGGAATCAGTGGCATAAGAAATTACCCATCCTCGTGATGTAGCCAAACGTATTAGCAAGATGATGCAATAAGGTAATATTTACTGAGATGACTCACCTTCATACCTATCGGTACAAATACAAGAATAGCCATTGATATCATTCATACAGGTTCCATCATTACTACAAGGTGACGAAGCGCATTCGTCCTTATCCTCTTCACAATGTGAGCCAGCAAATCCAGCCGGACAGGCACATCTATAACCAATCATACCCTGCACACCACCTCGCATTCCATCTTGTACAATTTCTACCGTCTGACATGTCCCCCGTTCACAGGGAGAACTGTCACACGGATCAATATTAGCTTCACACTTGGACCCAGTCCTTCCTAGTGGACAGACGCATGTATATTTTGTTTCCAAATCAAGACACGTGGCTCCATCTGCGCATGGGCTATTTGCACACAAGTCAACATCGATTTCGCACAGTCTTCCACTGTACCCGGTATGACAAGAACAGATAAAGTTTCCATCATAGTTAACGCAGAGACCATCATGTTTACATGGGCTGGAGAGGCACTCGTCAATATCGCTCTCACAGTTTTCACCTTTAAATCCTGAATTTAAAGAATAATCATGAATTAGTGTAAATAAAATCGAGAAGGCGAGGAAGTAAATATGGTTTCATTAGCGCATAATGTTCGGGTAAAGTATTAAAACACATCCCATGTCTGTTATCTAAAGACAAAAGAATCTCATTTTGAGGTGTCCCATCTACGCTACATTATTTGTCTTGCATATCGTAACAAAAAAGAGTTGAATATCGTATTAAGAGGGTTTCAGATTTGCTGCCGTGCCAGCTGCCGTGGTTGTAGCTTGTAGCTTGCAAAATTGCCGCCAGGTTTTGTTGCGAAAAACATTGAATTTATTCCAACTCAAAACGACGCGGCGTTGCGATCATCACGACAAGGTAATCGATATATCGACTTGTCGTACGTGCTGCAAAATTTTCCAGGTGCGACAAGGTCGAGTTCGCGTACTTGAATTTTTTGGCGTCACACTGGTCGTGCGACCACCACGACAGACACTCTACAACTAGCTTTATACCATACCTGCTTCACACGTGCAATCATAGTAACCATGGCGATCATGACAAGTCCCCTGATTTTGACATGGGCTAGAAGCACACTCGTTAAAATCGATCTCACAACGTTCACCCACAAATCCCTCTCTACATGTGCATGAGAATGAGCCGTGAGTGTTGGTGCAAGCTGCGTTGTTTGAACATGGCTGTGAGATGCATTCGTTTTTATCAATGGAACAATCAGCACCTGTAAGTTTGAAGTAAAAGAAATTGATTTGACAAATTGATTCGCCTCAGAAAAAACTCTGTCATTTGTCATGTCTATACTGGGGTGAAGTTACTTCAGGCTACTTCAGCTAATCCATAATTGTTACGTAAACTTAAAATCAAGCACAGTCATATAAATAGCGACCAACAGATCATGCTTATAGCATCCATTTGATTGTGGACAATAATATCACAATGTGTATCTGAAGTGTGACTAGTTAGACCAATTTCTTCACTGATGCTTTCAAACACGTTCTAACAGATGACCAAAATCATTTTAAATTTTGCGTGCATATTAAAAACCTTAAAGGCTACAGAGCTGACAGCATACAGTTATTATTTTTTCCAATAAAACAGCAGTGTATTAAAAAACATTTTATTTTTTAAGGATATCGACAACCAAAAATTGTACGCATATTATCTCAGTTTTACTTTGTAGGCAACAAACATTACACTAAATCATCGTCCCAGCATGGATATTTCCAAATTTACAACAGTTATTTTATACCTTCATATCCGTCAGGGCAAATGCAGACGAAAAGGTTTTCTCCGTCCACACAAATCCCGCCATTAACACATGGGTCGCTTGCACATTCGTCGATATTAATATGACAGCGTCTACCATCATATCCTGGTCGGCATGCGCAGATATAACCTCGTGATGCATCTTTGTAACACGTGGCTCCGTTTTGGCATGGGGATGTGTCACATACTGTGCTATCTGTAGAAGGGAAGAGTGGCAAGAATATTTTAGAGGCAAGGCAACACTACGACTAACTTAAGTTGCAGATTTTAGTACCTGTTAATATCTCTCTGAAATAACTTTTATACAAAATGACTGGTTAAGATTTTGGTGAAACTAGATTCACGAATAATTACTAATGGGTTGGTTTTAATCATACAGTAATGGAAAGAAACACATTGTAAAACTTACTGAACAGTTTTTTTATAACTCACAACTTACCGATACATTGCGCAACACCGGATGCTCCGAATGCCACTGTGACCCTGCCATCTGGACATGGAATACACTCAGTCTGACCGGTGGCTGGTTGATATGAATGAAGGGTACACTGTACACATGGTTTAACGCCTGTGCTTGACGACAAACCTGGTTGACAAAGATCTATTAAAATGGAGAAATCAATGGACAATACTGCATTAATGATAGAATAATGATAGAACGATTTGTGTTCTCAAAAGATTCAAAGAACATTGCAATTTCAACAGAATGACCTTTGTATTTAAAGCATAATTCTCGTAAGATAATACAAACAAATTGGACATACCTTTGCAATTCGACAAGAACTGAGACCCATCTTGTTCGGTGCTTTGCCCTGAAGGACATTCTGTACATTGAGTTCCACCATACCCGAGTTGGTAAGATCCTTTTGGACAATCTACACACGGCATAAGACCTGTATCTGAGTGTTGTCCTGGTGGGCAGGTATCTGAAAAACGCAAATTGTTAGGCCAGCGTGTAAGCAACCGCTTGTCAACTGTGGTGTTCAGACATGAACAGGTGATTCTGTACGTTTCTAGTATAGTACGAAGATTTTTTGAAGTATGTTCCGTAATGTTCCGAGTCCATCGATATCAGCACTGCAGCATCGCTCCATTTTGATTTTGTTTAATCAAAATGTCTTTTTAAAATATTAATACATATGGGAATTATGTCTTAATATGGTTGTATAATGTCAATTATTATTTGTCTCGAACATTTACAATTTTGGATTTTAACCCACTTAGAGGTACTTTTACTTTTTCAACAATGGTTTTGTTATGGTGATGCGCAAGTATTAAATGTTTTCAATGAACAAATGGTCTCTAAGCAGCTTTGCAAATCAGCTCTTTATATACAGTAAATTACATCAAATCTACAGATGAGGAGGTTATCATTGTCTAAAAGCTCTTTAATTATCTTCTTTTCATCTAGCATTGCCATTAGAAAAATGAGGAAAGAAGCAAAGATTAAGATCAAGGAAATATGCATAGTGTTAGAATTGAAAACGTGAAAGTAAAAAAAAAAGATAAAGAGAGTTCAGTATAATTTATCTTTTATAACATTTACCAACGCATTCGCTGATGTCTCTTGCGCCAATACGCAACGTTGACATTCCATTGGGGCAAGATTTGCAGAGTGATTGTGCTGTCTCATCCTGGTAAGTTCCAATTTGGCATGCATGACATTTGAAATCCGCGGCATATGTTCCGGGAAAACATGGCGCTGTTCAAGAAAGTAAAACAAGATAATGAATTTAAACCAGAGAGAAATTAAAGGTCTTGCTTTTATTTTTCATAATCAACTTTCCCGTGCTTAATTAAAACCAGACAGCAGTTTCAAGGCTCTTAAGTAGAAACTCAAATAAGTACTTCAAAGTCAAGTTTTCAAACCATACAATTTTCATGTGTGTTATAATTAATCACGCATCTAGCAAAAATATATCTACCATTATTGCAAGTCTGATAATGCGAATATTTTGTGAACTGCCATTTGATTGGCACATTTGGTTGAGTTTACGGTATTATATGTATATCAATTTGGTTGCTGGCTAACTTACTTCGTTTCTACTGAGTTGATAAGGGCATAAGGAATGTGGTACCATAAAATGCAGTGATTTAATTGCTAAGTCTATAATGTATTTCCCGGATTGTATTGTTCTCCTTTATTACACACTATAAATTGCCACGTTTACTTTTCATTTTACTCAACAACAAAAAAGCATGACACTTACAGCAGAGATAGGATTTCCATGATTTTCCTGCATATCCTGGAGGGCAAATAGCTACGAGATCGTTCTTACTATCAAAGAACATAGGATAGCCATTTTGAAGCCTTGACGAGACACTCGCGCCCGGTACTACCGGAATTACATTTCCATTCAGTGATTCACCGTAGACGTCCAGGAGAATAGTAATAAAATCATCGGTTTGAGTCCAGGCCTGTTCTGTGACATCCGAATTTGGCTCTGGGTTAAAAGTCATGTCCAAATTGACATGTATAGTCAATTCGAAGGGACCGTTTGTATCCCGCTTCTGCACGCCTTTAGCTGATTTTATAGCTTCTTTTGACGGAATTTGACGTCCAGGTTTATGGCGTTTTGGAATTTTTCCGTCATCCATCCATTCTTTTATTTTCTTATGTGCATACTCAAGCAATTTTTGATACCCACTTTCACCTTTGACAACTTCAGAAATGTCATCAAAATTGGAGTCACGGCGTCGTCTGGTGGATGTTGTTCCGCAAGTAATATCTGCATCACAACTTGCTCCGCTGCAGAATATGTTTCCAAATAGTTCTGATGACTCAGTTAGCGCATTGAACGCATCTCGCAGATTTTGTTGAACCAACGGATTGTTGCAATCTTGGTCTGATGAGTAGTAGAACTCAACTGGAAGTCTGAACCCAGATGGAATGGCTGTCACTGTTGAAAAAAAGTTATATAATTCTGCATTATTTTTCATACTTTTTATCTAAAGCTTATTCCCTTTACATATGTAGGAGTGTTTCTCAAAATATAGAAATTTACCCATTTTTGAAACATTTTATTCATCGTATAAATTTGTGGGCTGTCAATGAATTGGAATATCAAACGCAGTTCAAACTTTTCTCAGTCAATAGCAATGTTCCATTTATATAATTTTTCAAGAAAGGTGAAATATTGGCAACGAATTCAATACTGTACCGTACAAAAGCGATATAAAATGAGACAATTTGTAACAGGTATTTGGTAGCTTTGTTCTATAAGACACTTATCTGAACACTTTACCAGAGTATTTTGATGGCTGAGATCCCTTCTCTTAAACGACATACGACATAGGATGATAGTCATTTTGCAAATATTTGTGGGACATCCCATTTCAAAAAATAACAGGGTAAAAATACCAATAGCATCATAGTGGTGATATTGATTTATCAGAATGATCAGTGAGTGTACATGAAAATATTCAAACCAGTTGCATTGAATTGTTCTATTCACTGATACTCTAATAGACCAATCACCACTTATGACGTAAAAAGTGGTGTCTGACGTAGAAAGTGGTGCCCAATATTGAACGTGTCTTCCCACCTGCTATACCTGACCCAAGTTGCATCAGTATTATTTGTGTTTCCTAGGCTCTAAGTTCTCGTGTTTATCCTGGTAAACGGGGCGGCGTTGTGTAGTGTTTAGCAATCTCGCCTTGCACGCATTGGGCCCGGGTTCGATTCCCGGTGAGGGTTGCCTTGCCGGAATGGAATCTCGGAATCTTTGCTAAGATGTTTGTCTGACTTGGTGGGAGCATTGGGTCAGATATTCGATCTTCTCCGTCCCTTACATGAAGTATTTAGAGTTGGGTGAATATTTCATGAGAGATTGTCGTCCTTCGGAGGGTACGTAAAGCCGTCGGTCCCATGTACAGAAGAGTCATACCTGTTCATGTAATCGCAGTCAGTATCGTAACGAGTAGGGTATTCTACCCGTGATTGTTCCCAACCCCGTTCTGGTCATTGTAGGGGTACCCCTTGTAGAGTGTTTATCACTGTTGGGTATACCCGTGAGGATCATCCCTCTAAAAGTGTAATAAAAAGTGAGTACAATTCTAGTACAGCATTCGTAAGGTGCACATTTGGAATATCATTCTAGTACAAAATTTTGTACTAGAATTGTACTAAAACTATACTAGAATTGTGTTCCAAATGTGCAGCTCAGGAATGTTGTACTCGCATTGTACTCAATGTTTTCCAGGGTACTCATTGTCATCATGTCCAATTTGTCTGTGAGTATAAAAACATTTCTAACTTATGTTACATAATTTTGTTACCTGCACAATTTGGAACAGGATAACCTGGTACCCAACTTCCTTGTCGACACAAAAACGGTTCACCGGCCTGAAACACATTGGCAACATCGTATGGTACATCGTAATTCTCATTGCAGTAGGAGTAGCAAAATTCACCCGCAGACGACGTGTCACATTCTAAGTTTCCTTTATCGGGCGCGTTCAACGGGTCACAAGATTCAGCTGTAAGGTAAGTAAGTAAATATATGTGATAGCTCACCCCGAAAGGGGGGACTTTGAAGATGATATCAATTTTGACTTTTTCATTTCATCTGTTGCAGCATTTTCTAGGCTTTATAATGACACCTTACTTGTTGGAATTGATCAATGCGATCAAATTTTACAACAGAAAATCTGCTGGAAATTATAATTTTGTTCTTTATATTTTGCGGCCTATTTTCAGCTGTATCTGAAAAGTTTTCTGTCGCAAAGTCCCCCTTTTCGGGGTGAGTCATCACAATTATTACAAAGTAGATCAAACAGACAAAATGCAAGGGTAGATGTCGAAACCATTTTGCAGTGTACAATACAACAAATATGGTTGCTAATTTAGAAACACTTAAATGTTTGAATTTTAAACTTAATATTCAACTCATTTGCCAAAAAAGGCTGGTACCGTTAATGTTACATCCAGGATTTGATATTAGAATATAGTTAATTATGACAACGGAAACTATTTAAAATTACACTCTTTTAAAAATAAACAATAATTATTATTATTTTTAACAGAATACCAAGGAAAAACTTACGTTCAACTTGAACTTTGAATTCACACACTGACGACTTGATATTGTAAGGCAGACTAGAAATACATCGGACAGTTGATGAACCACGACTGAATGTGGCGGGTGAATACAAATTGCATGTGGCTGGCACTTGTGACAAAGTGACAGGATGGCTGAACACTGGCGAATCCCAGGTTACTGTCATCGAGGTACCTGTTACCGATATATCATCTGGACAAAATGATACTATAGGTGGGGTGTCAACTAAAAAGAAAAATTGAAAATGAAAACTGAATTAGGATCCTTTAAGAAGTGAACGAAATGTATATATTTAACGTAAAAGGGACACAATCAAACTGATGAAAAGTAAAACCTTAACGGTACGTAACGAATCAATGACTTCCACTACATGTTTGATAACAACGCATAAATAACAACGAAGATAGAAATTCAAATTTATATAACCTATGCTTTATAACAGTGGTCTTTTCGTACTCATAAGCTTACCTAGGCACAGCTAAAATATGGCAATTGACTTGTACATAAATTGAAAATCTATTCAAGCATTCATTTATGTCAACTGAGTTCAGTGGTCACTACATCTACATTACCTGCCTCGACTGACCATGATTGGATCAAATATCCCGCTAAATTTATTAAAGTCATTTTTGGGGAAAAATGGTTATAATGCTACTTTCACGCATGAAACACTGCAGTCATAGTGTTACATATCTTCACTTATATCAAATCACAGGGCCATTCAATCTTGAGGGCTCCTTAGTTCACGGTAGGTATGGGAATGTTATGGTTTGGACATCAACAGTCTGTTTTTTTTATGCATAATGAATACGACAAGTAATATGATGAAACGACATTCGTTAACGTTGGTGTAATATATAGCATCAATATTTTACCTTTCAATTTTATTGAAATTGTATTATATTTATGTTTATTGAAATTGTTCTCAATGCAATGAGAATGCAGGAAAGCTTCCATCCAAAAAACTCACGATTCTTTGACGTCACGTAATAAAAAGGTCATGCAAAGTTGTACTATAGCTACCGATATGCTTTGATTTCGATATACTTAGATTTTGCGAGATTTGTTTCATTTTAATTTACAATCTCTTACCTATAACATTGACATAGAAGCTGCAAGTAACACTATTCAAAGCAGAATCGTAGAATGTATACGACACCAATGTATTCTCTCGAAAGTCATATGGAGACCTGATATCTAGAGGTGATTTTATAATTCTCAACTCTTCCTGCGAGTTATCTGTTGCTTTTGGAATCTCAAATGTTCCTCTTGCTACCCTTGTGTTTGCATCCAAAGAAATATACTGTGGACCAGGACATGATCGCAATTGAGGTCTGGTATCATCTACGGGAAACATTGAGAATAAGTGAAAAGATTATTCGAATGAAAGTTCATACGTGCTGGTAGATAAACATACTTAGAGGTTTAAACAGGCTTACAGCACCAGAAACATACCTTTTTGATATTTCGACATGTAGCACATGTCCTCATCAGAAGAAATCCTGTGATGTTGTGAGGATAGATGACCTTTTCTGACCTATGATGACGTCAGTCAGAACAGTCCCAATTTCTTCTGATGAGGACATGTGATACATGTCGAAATATCAAAAAGGTACTCTCTAAATGTAAAAGAGTGAATTTCCACTCTTTGTAAGAGTTAAACGCAGGACAATACGTTTTTGAGTGGAAAATCACTCTAAAAGGAGTGAAAGGGGATTTTTGATGACAATCTTCCACTCTTTTGGGAGTGAAAATTTAACTTTCACACTCATTTAAGAGTGAAAATTTTCCACTCGAAAACGGATTGTCCTGCGTTTAACTCCCTTCACTCCTTTTTGAGTGAATTTTCACTCTTTCCACTCGTTTTACATTTAGAGAGTATGTTTCTGGTGCTGTAAGCCTGTTTTACCTCTCAGTATGAAAAGAATATTGTTATTGCAGACGTGATACATGTATTTTACTTTCAAATGAAATTTATCTACAATTTAAAACTATATATGAGATTCAAGACTTTGAATTTCTGAACTTTGATCAACTTATGAACATGATTGCATTCTGAGAATTATACCTAAGGGTATAATTACCTCAGATGCATTTGATGAAGAATACTGGTCAAAAACTTCACAAATACATAAAAAGATTGAAGTGGATTTTCCCCACCATACCTTGACAATACGGAGACAACGCACTGACATCAGTATCCCAAGATCCATCCGCCTGACAAGTGAGAGTTGGGCGCGAAATATTCTGCAAACTATAGCCATTGCTACAATACAAATGGCAAATGGTCCCTGCCGATGGTGCTGAGATTTGGGACTGGCAAAAACTTGGATAAATTCCGGCGTAAGATCCTGATATAAGGTTTACAAGAGGACTGCAGGTTTGATCTGTTGATAATAAGGAATATTGTTTTGTACAAGTAAAGAGAGATAGCTTATGGAATGATATGAGAGACTTGTTATATAGGCTCTATATTTGTTGTGCGGTAAGATAATCTTTACTTTAAAGTAAAGCATAAATGTCAAGATAATTAACAAGAAATTATGCATAACACATGTTTTATTCTAAGTGTTATATATGTTAATAGTTTGCTTGTTGAAAAAAATCATAATCAAAATCGGCACAAATGCGATGACAATAAGCCGGCGTGTCTTTCTTTCTCTACTACATCATTTTGCTGTACTGAATTCCTTTATGGTGGATGTTTTATTGCTTACATAATGTTGCTGCTAAGTCGCATACTGCTGTATTTTTTGCACCGGCTGAAAATCAATAGTTTAGCTTTTTGCTGATCAACTTACAATGGCATACAGGTGGCTCTCCATTATATTCCCAGTACATTGCATCGGTGTCTTCATCGTGTTCGCAACTCATCTGATTACTTCCCTGAAGTAAATACCCGGAATCACAGGTAACCTCACACGTGCTTCCGTAATGGCTTTCACATTCACTACTGATAAACCTTCCAAAATTTGGTGGATTCAAATACGGGCATCTGCGAACTAAATAGATCATTAATTTGACTCCAAGTACTTCAAACATACTTTTGCTGAAAGGAAACGCCGCTATATATATTTCCGTAGAGAACAGAACGCATAAGAAAACACGAAACAAAAAGAAGAAGTTACTCCCGAGTTAAATCCATTGTCTATTTTTAACTTCTAGTCATCTTTCCGTAGTACAAATAATATGAACTCATTTAGGTGTAAAAGCAACTTGAGGAAGAAAAGGAATTCTCCAAGTCAAGATCAACGATATAAAGAACTAAGATCTGAAATACAACGGAGAATAAGAGCTGAAAAAGCAGTATGGCTTGAAAACTAATGCCAACAGATTGATGAATATGACAGACAAGGCAAAGACAAAAAGAGGTTTGATAAGATCAAGACTGTGAAAAATAACAACTCAAGATTCGTTCAGCAGGCATGCATAAAAGACAAGCATGGAAATGTTTTAGACCAGAAAGACGAAATTTTAGAAAGATGGCATGAATATGGAACAGACCTATTCAAACGCCCAGATGGTGAATTACCGTTGTCTGAGGAAATGTGCAGAATTCCAGCGGATGAACAGGAGCCACCACCACTTCTGTCAGAGGTAGAGCATGCAATTAAAAGACTGTCCTCAGGTAAATCACCAGGATTAGATGGAATACCAGCTGAATTAATAAAGGCTACAAGACCTTTTGGCATGGAAATTTTGCATTTATTGTGTACAACTGTATGGAAGAGCTGCCACTGGCCTGAGGACTGGGAAATACAGGAATTTGTAGTGTTGTTCAAGTCAGGAGATCGCAAGCAATGCTCAAATTATCGCACTATTGCTCTAATCAGCCACACAAGCAAAATTGTACTCTTATAATCATGATAATTGTCGAAAGAATGAAACACAAGCTTCAACAAGAACTACCAGAAGAACAAGCAGCATACAGAAAGGGCAGAGGTACAAGAGACATGTTAGTCTGTCTTCAAGCGCCCATTGAAAAGGTACTGGCAGTGGATGAGCAAACTTTCATTATGTTCATTAACTATTCCAAGGCTTTTGACTCAGTGTGTCATAGCAAACTTTTTACAGCTTTACCAGAAATGGGATTTCCAAAACATCTTGTTGCACTATTACAGTCACTCTATGTCAATCAGAGAGCAATAATCAGATGGAACAACGAGCAAGTGATGGAGGCATCAAGGTAAGGTAGGTGTTCACAACATTTGTTTAAAACACCTCAAATTCCAGAATTATTAAACTTAGAAATAGCTAGAAATGTCAGCGGTTATGTATTACTTACCTTTTATTGCTACTATGAAGATACATTGTGCTTGGTTTCCAGTAGCATCTGTTGCATTACATACCACATAACGATTGCCTTCTTCTTGTAAATCACCTTTATTCATATTACATGTTATAGAAGGCACAGTTCCAGAATTGTCGTCTGCTATGACATCCCAATCAACTGTTGCTGTGAGTTGATTGCGGTCGGTGTAAACCGATTTATATCCGGGGCATTTTGTGAATCTTGGTCTCTCATAATCTTGTTGGCAGAAAAAAAGAAAGAAATAATGTTAACATGGTTAACAAGGAAGAGAAGTGCAGTTCGTTGATTAGTAAAACAGAATGCCTTCTTTCTGCACTTTAATATCTATTCTAATGCAGTACTATCACATACAGCAATGATATATCATGTATATTGGGTCAATATTGACTCAGTATCATTTGCCTACCGGACCAATATCCTTTGCTCATGGGCCAAATATTGGGCCAAGGCCAATGTAAGCTCGATGTTGGGCGGCCAATATTGGTCATCAGAGGGTGAATAAAGCTCTTCCCATAACACACAGCAACACTCCGTAGACCCAATGGGAGGTAAGCCAAGGTCACTCCACTACTGCATTCATTTGTATGGTAAACAGTTTGAATTTACTCTATTTTAAACTGTATTTTGGGAATGAAAAACTCTGTCCATGTGAGATTTGTTTGCATTGATATTAAGCTGAGATTATCCTCTTTCTGAAAGTCCTTTTCATTCACACTTGGACAAAATAATAAATTTTCTACAGCAAATTTTCCATCAGTAGTTTTATTATATAAGTCTATGCAGTTGGTTCACTCAGTGTGCTGTTTATAAGCTGTGGAAATAGCAGTTTGAATTGAATGATGGGAAGTACTTAAAACACCCATCTGATTGGTCATCAAGGCAAAGATGAGCCTTATATTTCAATGCAATTGAATGCTGATTCCAAGATTGCCGATGCTGTCTAACATGTCTAAGATGGTGTTCTTTCGAATGCGCCGGCCTAGACATTTAAGTTCAATAGGCTCGTTCAAGATACAGTCTATTAAGAGCGTATGACTTCTTTCAATGTATTGTTTTTCTGATAATAAAAGATTTTCCCAGCATCGTAAAAAAAAATTGGTGTCACGCCTCACCTTCACATTGTACATTGGTTTGAGACCATTGACCAGAGTTTCCACAAAATACTTCCTCGGCAGCTGGTGGGTAAACTCGGTAACCGGGCTGTGGACAGTTGAAGATGCAACTATTACCCACGGCAGGTGAAGATGTCTGACAATCTGGAGGGTAGACATCCAGACCAGGTGGTACGGCAATTGGCGGGCATGATGATTCTGGTGCAACTATGAATGAAAATGATGAGTCAGATATTGATACATGGAAAGGGATGAATTAAAATAAGGAAATGTAGCAAGAAGGAAAGATATATGATCGAAACTCTTAAAGAGAGTACTAAACATGCTGAAGGAAAGATGAGATGATGAAAAGACACAACAAGGAAAGAAATAAGAAGCAAGCAAACACATTTAGGAGCGACGAAGAATTACTGTAATCTCAAAGAGGAAGAAATGGAATGGTTTCAGGATCTGCAACAAATGCACAAAGTTGTTCTGACTGATTATCATAGTGTACTACAGTTACAACATTTACCAAGTACGTACACTCAAGCTCAGCTTACATTGAGAAATATCCGATATACAATTTGAAGTACTACTACACCATGGAAGAGACTAAGAATTATACAATGACATTAATAGGTTACTAGGTTATAATTACCTCGGCAAGCAAAGTTATCTACATCCCACGTGCCATCTGCTAGACATTGAGATGTTGGGTTGCCGGTGGCTCTATACCCTGCAGGACAATACCAATAACACGTGGTGCCATAGATAGAACGCGCTGGCGCTGGACTGCAACCACCTCTGATGACGTTGGTTCTTGTTGGTATGGCAGGGCATGATATAGCTATTGAAAATGACCAAAAATACGATATGAGAAGAAGTCTTTAAATTGTGCATACAATAATGACCATGCAGTTATAAATCGCATGTATATTGAAATAAGTAACATGCAATTTGTTGAACAACCCAGACATACCACATTTAACAATTAATATGTTTAAGAATTATTCACCAACAGAAAATAACTCAAGTGCATTTGTAAGGTGATGGTTTAATCAGCCGATGTATAAGTTTCCTTTCTCGTAACTCCCAAACGTAGCATCTTCTTTTTTGCAGTAGGAAGACCGTTACAGCCTAGGATACAGTTTTTGAAGCTCTTTTCTCATCAGTTAAGCCTTCCTTTATAATACACCTACCATGTTTACATATGAACACAGATGCATAACAGAAGATGTTCTCGTCCAACCAGTAGTACTAAACTTAAGTCTAAAGCTAGCTGGGATTTACGGTTCAACTGTAGCACTTTGTGATTATTACCACTGATCTTTAATAGGCATCTGATTCACGGGTTGATCACTTTTTAGATTTATTTATATCGCACACAAATTGCATAACATAATGAAATTTATATTTGGTGTATCCTTACCATTGCAATCAGGTTGAGTTCCTGTCCAGTAGCCTTCTCCGTTAGAGTTGATTTCACAAGTGCGGCTAGGTGAACCTGCCATTACATATCCTGCTCTACAAGTAAAACTACACGTTGAGCCATGGATGACGCCATTGCTGCATGATACTGTACCACTGCTGGGTGATGAAACACTACTGCATCTTCGAACTGGAAAAGAATATACAGTTAAAGGGTATACATATAACTACAATTGCCAGGAAAGTGTCATCCTTTATCTAAAATAGGTATATGGATTATTATTAACAGGACCAAGTTTCAAATATTTCCTTTGTACATGTCTTTTTGTTTTTGTCATTTATATCAATCACTCAGAAAAAATATAATATATCAGGAAAAAAATAGATATTTACTGGAAAAGCATGGAATGGGTCTTGCTCTATAGTTTGCAAATGTTTTCAACTTGAGGAGTTTAGTACGAGTAGGTGATATAATCATTTCACTGACTTCGAACTTTGACGGCTTAACCAGGTACCATCTTTTTATGGTACTCATCAAAAATGAGTACCACAATATGAGGACTGTAACCTTGATCACTGGATCCAGCTGGTTTTGCGGGGAAAAAAATAGTTAGGGGATCCCCTTAAAGGTACAAGAGTAAAAGATATCGGTACCTGTGACACCGACAATGACGTCACATCTTGCAGAATTGCCTCTGCTATCCTCTGCTATGTACATTACTCGCGTCTGTCCTTCTTCAAAATGATGACCAGGATCTGGATCGTCAGCATGCCTAGTATTGAAAGTAAGTTTAAATGATAAAGCTTATCTTAGAGGGAAAGAAGCTCATCTACTGACGGAAACTTTTGCAACGTACGGAATTATTCGACCCCAAAGTCCAAAGTTTAATAAACAAATACTTTTTCTGGTCCAGGTTTATAGAGTATCTTAGCGTAACTTTAAAAAGTTAAAATAATTTCAAAATATTAAAATGAAATTCTCACCTTTTTACAACTGGTAATTCCCCTGAATTGTCTGTTGCTGTGGGCACGGTGAATGACACGATTGCTGTTCTCTGGTTGCGTTCAGTATTGACATTGACTGTTCGCGGGCAAGCACCATCAAAGACTGGACTAAACACATCTATTGTTAAAAATGGTTAATATATATATTTTTTAATTAACGTTTTAAATCATTACATGTGAACAAAAAGTGCACTGGGACTAGTATTTTATGTAGTATGCCTATCGTGGACACAAGGGGCTAGTATAATTTCACTGTAGCGTCGTGGCAAAAAGACACTATATTCTATATAGTTGTAATGTAGGTCTGTATTAAAATTTCTGTAATTACGACTATTTCTAGAGAGTGTTATCCAAATTTACTTTGAAAGAGCCCGCTATAATAAATATAATACATGCTTTCGTAAAATAGATAGTGCTAATATTTGAAGACTCCAAGAACAGCAATCTTACCTTCACAAACAGGGGAGCGGTTGTCACTCCAAGACCCCCATCCTAAGCACATCATACTCTGAGCTCCGTGTAGGTGGTAACCATTGTTACATGAGAATGAACACACACTTTGGTACGGCAAGCTATTGCTCAGGCAAGCTGCTGGCGATATATGACCTTGAACGGATGTCCTGTTAAATCCAAGACATTGAATGGCTGTAATGAAATGTGGTTTTCAAAAGTTACTTCAACTCATGATATTCTAAGAGAGTATTTCAATGCCACATAGTTGATTGATTTTGAATCATCAAAAAATCTGCAGTAGAATTTGAAGTCCGAAAAGGACATTTATCCTTACCCCAAGGCACAAATTTTTTAAGGATAATACCATTTATTTCTTTTGTCCCATTCTCATGAATTGTCAGCTTTGAACGCACATTATGATTTGTTTGTGCATTTCGGCAGTGCAGGGGAGATGTTGCGGGATTTTCAAAAAGTGGACGTTTTGAGGTAAAATTTTCGTCTGATCAACCCTTAACTAATTTTAGAATTTCGAAAACAAATGTAATAATTTACCCCCATATTGAACATTATGATGGTATTTTGTGGTTTTGGGGTCCTGTTTGTAAACTTTTTGAACCTTTTGGTGGACCTTTTTGATAAATTGTCAACATTTTGGGGTGCGACGCCCACCGCCTGTTGATGATCAAATCAAGTGAAAGGGATGAACAAGAAGATAAGATAGCACAATAATTAAAAAATCAAAGTTGAGTCATTTACATTCACATCACAAATAATATACTTTCTAAAATTACATCCATTACAAACTATAGATAAGATAAAAAAAACCCGGATATTGTCAAAGCACTAAAATACCTGCACATTGTAATCCAGGCCCGCTCCATGTTCCATCTCTTTGGCAAGTTCTGTGGACTGAATATCCTCTACCATCAGTGTCTTCGTACCCAAAATTACAATGAAACTGGCATGTTTGTCCAAACGAAACGGAAGTAGATGAGCATCCAGAGATATATCCGTTTGTAATATGTGGGATGCTACACGCATTAGCTAGAAGGAGGAAAATAATTTTTTATTGATAAAGGAAAAAAGAAAGGTTCGCACACTTTGCAGCATATTGCATCAGGTTCGAGCTCAAATATTGTATATTGCTACTTGAGTTATGTAAATTTCGTTTTAAATAAGATGGGTCGAATGTGACTTTTCAAGAGGTAGCCTCATTCATGCAAGTTGTTGTCTATCGCTGCCTTACATGAGAGCATCATTCAAATGCAGCAGAAAAACTGAAGCACTTAGTGAAAACTAGTGAAATAAACATTAATAGCACTTAGACTGTGAACTTGTTGATGTACAGTGTCGGCAATACTACACAGCTTGCTTTCCCAAACAAATGTATTTTTAAAATACCGTAGAACTGACCTGATTAGGAAGTAG
>JXSR01S019558.1:77602-99367 GCA_000969725.1 Ophiothrix spiculata | reverse complement strand
TCCCAGATGGTACAATTACACTACCAATTTTTAGAACTCAAATGTGTAGAATAATAGAGTAATTACAGCAATGCATTATGGAAAAAGACAAAAATCTTTAAAGAAGGAAATTGAGGTATTCATGTAATTCAATTGTAAAAAGAGGTCACTTCCTTTGCATTAGCTAACCAGTAATTCAAGCAAGGTCTGCATATAGGGTACAATAATAGGGAGTAATTGTTTGAAGGCCTGATCAAAATTAATTATAACCTGAACTACAATACCACATAGCTAGAACACAGCTCAGCCATTTCAATGCCATTCTAAATTTTCTTTATTTTAAGACCAAATAAAGAGCGAACTGTAGCAATTTTCTTAATGAGATGGAGTAAATTCAAGCGTTTTGACCTACAGAAAAAGTACAATATAAAGCCTACGTAACAGTAATAATGTTAGATTAGTCAAACATTACTCTAATAAAATGTGTCATTTGTTGGTGGGTATATGTTCGCATCCATTTGTAACATGAAAAAAAAAAATGATGAAGATCAATATTATTCAATTGTTGCTCTTACATACAATATATCCAGAATGGCACTGCATTGAAGTCCATTTGTGACTTGCTCCCACATAACCCGGACAAAGTCGCCAGAACACTTAAAGAGATATAGCCCAATAAACTTGTTACAAATCAATAGAAAACAAAGGATTTTTCAACCTAAATATCACTTTTTGACATACAAAACAATGAGCGATCCTGGAGTGTGATATATCATTGGAAAGCTTATAATTTTGCCATTTTAAATTTGGTAAAATTTGAAAAAGGGATTTGACTTTGTCCGGGTTTCGACAGAGCAGGTCACATTTTAGGACTCGCACCTCCAATTTGCATCTCCTATGTTTTTACTTGTAAATTCCTTTGTTTTAACTATGATTTTCACAGATTTCATATGAGTATCGTTTCTTGCAACATCCTTTTTTTCAAAATTCACGTCTAAAACCACTAAGCAATGGTCACATTTACCTGGGTTGACCGGCTGGTTCTGGTATACAGCCTGGAAGTGAATTCTAGCCCTGATCTCCAATGAAATCTATGGTGCTGCCAGTTTACCTGTTGTGTACTGCGGATTGGGATTTTTGCTTCTTTACTATCAAGATAATAATAATAATAACACACTGCATTTATAAAAGCGCCTGATACAAAAATCCCTAAGCGCATACAAGAACAAAATATCAATTGGCCCTAACATATAAATACATGAAAATTATACACAAATTCATACAGAAAATATCACAAAGCTTAAATTACATTAACAGAGATATCTGAACAAAACATTCAAAACAAAAAATGAGCAAGTAAATTAGATTTTCTGATTTTTCAAACTTTTATTTTAGGAATCAATTGTCACACTTGCCTCGATTTTAGAAATAAACACTGAGTTTAGTCATGGGCGAACTAATGATGTAAAACTGGTAGCTTCAACTACAATTTGACACAAGTGTTTGCAAATTGAACTTGAAGGAAGGGCATGGACTTAAATTAACTCGGGATTTCCTTGGTCATGACCACAATGTACCCAGGTTTGAGCTGAAATCTTTGTAATAATTTAGGTTGGTGTATTTGGCTACCATGATTTGGCAAAAGCGAAAATCTCATTTTAACCATCGAGTATACAGAAGCTTTTTCAGGCGATTTTTACCCTATGATTCCCGACTTTTGGTGCCCGGTTGGACAGAAATAAATGAGACCGGGGCGACAAAATTTTCCCTACTACATAGCCAGTGTATTGTCTTATGATAATTTCTTGTTTCTAATATGAGTCCAAATTTGTGAAGAAAATGATATGAAATAGAGATAAAGATTCATACTTATCTATTCAAAATGAATAAATTGATGTTTGTTTTAATATTTAATCTCCCATTGCCATTGAAATCCCTGAATTCATGGGCCATACTAATACACCATGATTACAAATCTCATTAATATGTAACATATATCAATTTTTCATAACCTCATTATTACCTTGTAACCGGATTATAGAATATTTTCAGATTGTAAGTTTTAAAACAAATGCACAGAAATGTATATAAACTCATTTTTTTTTAAATGTGCAGACGAAAGTAGTAATGTACATTACACACCATATTTTTTAAATGCAATGAATGCAATTCTGGATTTGAGATATGGCTGAATAAAGTTTCTGTGTGGAAATACTTTTGAGCAGGAGTGTATTTGTGATGGCTCACCCCGAAAGGGGGACTTTGCAGGTCAAATCAATTTTGATTTTATCATTTCATCTGTTTCAGCATTTTCTAAGCTTTAAAATGACACCTTACTTGTTGAAATTGATCAAAGCGATCACATTTTACAACAGAAAATCTGATGGAAATTCTTATTATTTTTTTTATTTTTCGCTGCCTATTTTCATCAGTTTATCGGAAAGTGTTCTGTCGCAAAGTCCCCCTTTTCGGGGTGAGTCATCACATATTATAGGCCTACACACAGGCCTTTCACAGCATTAAAATTGTTCATTTACATGAGTTTGCATAGTAGAGACCCTGACTGTACCTTGAATGCAGTCCTGCCCTTGGCAGTGACCTGAATTCACCTGAACAAAGTACATACACCCAATGGACTCCATGCAGCAATTAATGCAATCACTTATTATCATACAGCTGCATGTGCTGGATATGCTGTGTTTTCACTGGATCCAATTTCAGTTACAATAACAATATACAGACAGACTGGAAGAAGTAGGATTCTCAGAAATACTCAAATTTTGACAGAAATGTATGAAGGTGAAATTTGTAGATTTTTACAAACAAACTCTGCCATTTTCTTCATTTTTATGTGTTTCTGAATACCATCAACAGTAAATATATGGCTTACAGATCTTTGAATGTGTTTATATCAGTTTCAACTTTTACTCTGTAACAACCTTTGACAGACTGTAACTTAACTTCTGGAAATTGAGTGAAGTTCAACGAGGTGTCATTTAAGCCTTTAACACGGTCTTTGCAAATGTTTAAAAAAGTAAAAATGACAAGAGGCTGCATTTATATCTGATTTGTGATGAACAGTCACATATAGTTTTAAGATATGTGTTTGAGAATCAATATTTTGAAACTGTGCAAACCTACAAATTTATCAAAATTTTGCATCTTTATCCCTCTTTGATGAACCTTATTTTGACCCATTTTGTTAGGGTTTGTGTAATTGGCGAGTTATGGGATGGGCGAGTTATGGAGAGTTATGAACAAGGGCAAAAGGCGAGTTATGAACAAGGGCGAAAGGCGAGTTATGAACAAGGGCAAAAGGCAGGTTATGAATAAGGGCAAAAGGCGAGTTATGAACAAGGGCAATAGGAGAGTTATGAACAAGGGCGAAAGGTGAGTTATGATCAAGGGCCAAAGGCGAGCTATAAACAAAGGCAACAGGAGAGTTATGAACAACGGCAAAAGACGGGTTATGAACATGGGCGAAAAGCGAGTTATGGATAAGGGCGAAAGGAGAGTTATAGACAAGGGCGAAAGGAGAGTTATGGACTGGGGTAAAAGGAGAGTTATGAACAATTACTGAACAAATGTTCATGCAGGATTTAAGCAGTAGGTAATTAAGAAAATATTTCTTAGAATCCCATTAAAAACACAAACAATTTAGCTGGAAAGAAACAAGTGAATAAGTATTTGAACAAATAATTAAAAAAACAGAGGATCATTGTGTCAAATTAGGCCCAACTCCCATTCGAGAGGGAAACTTTTTTGACATAGGGCCTACAGAAGGACTTTACAAAGTTATCTTGCGTTTGTGATACTAATGAATATTGAGTTATGATTCAAGATAAATTACCTATATTTTTGTGTCAGGATGCAAAATAGTTTTAATCACAGTCCTTGAGTCAAACCCCTGTGAAAATTGGAAAACTGTCCATCTTGAATTGGGAACAAGCCCCAGACAAGCCCTTATTATTCCATTGGTGTTATTTATGAATACCCAACTTTAATAATAAATACATTTGTAAACAGTATAGTTTATGAGTTGGAAGTCCAGGGATGAAGCTATACGCTGCGGAAGTGGCACGTCATAATTTATGCAAATCACCCGTTGCGAAGGATGCTTTGAGCCACTGGTTCCAAACAAACAAGGTGGGCATGTTTTCTATTTCAGTTTTACTACTCTTGAATTAATCCTAATGTAAAGCAAAATTAAACATAAATTACGATAATGTGTTACAGAGTAGAGTGTTATAATAGACAGAAGATCATCCCTGTCACTATTTTATCAGTTTGTGCAAGTGACAAGGTGGTCTGATTTTTGCATGTACTTACTCCTATTGTGTTAAAATGTGTGAACAGTGGAACCTCTTATAGACATCACTTGTTTGGAACCAGATCGCACGTGTTGGGCTCATTATGCAAGAAATTACATAACTACTTCTGCAGCGTATATTCAGTCCAAGAGAATGGCAGTATCCAGTCTGCTGCTGGACCGAGCAGTGCAACTGTGGATGCGGTTTCATTCAGCCACATTTATATGTTATGACCCCAAACACAAAGTTGCTTATACACATAAAGTTTGTCTTCATTGTTATCTTCTTAGAAAAAATATGTAAAAAAAAATCAAAGGAGCCAATAAATAGTTATAAAAGTTTAGTCAAAATACGACCTAATCCAGCCGGTTGATGCGGTTTCATTCAGTCGCATTTGGCCTCATGATTTATTTTACCATAGAGAAAGTTTGATCCATGTTGGTTCCTGAGTTATGGCCGTGACATGGACTCACGGCCATAACTCAGGAACCAACATGTTCAAAAGGTTGACCTTAGTTCAACCTTTTGAACATTTTTGAAATTTGACCTTAAATTACTTTTTTAAGTGACCTTACCCCCAAAAAAAAGTTTCAAAGAGCGAGTTTATCCCTTCATGTATCAAGTTTCGTTACCATAGGCCTCATATAGGAGATATGCTGCCGACGGTGAACGGTCGCCTTTCGCCCTTGTTCATAACTATAGCCATTCGCCCTTGTCCATAACTCACCTCTTGCCCTTGTTCAAAACTCCCCTTTTGTCCTTGTCCATAACTCACCGTTTGCCCTTGTTCACAACTCGCCTTTCACCCTTATTTATAACTCGCCTTTTGCCTTTATTCTTAACTCGCCTGTTGCCCTCGTTCGTTACTCGCCTTTCGCCCTTGTTCATAACTCTCCTTTTGCCCTTATTCATAACTCCCTTTTCGCCCTTGTTCATAACTCGCCATTAGCCCTTGTTCCATGTGCACACTTTGCAAAAAGCAAAGAGTAACAAAACTTCTATCAAAATTTGAAAGTTCTTTTTACTTTTCAATAGATAAAAGAAAATGTTACAACCCTCAATGTTCTTCTTAAACGAGATATGGTCTATTTGATAACAAAACAACAGATTGCATAACTCTACCACCTTTTCAACAAATTCATAATTGCCTTTTGCCCTTGTTCATAACTCGCCATTTGCCCTTGTTCATAACTCGCCTTTCGCCCTTGTTCATAACTCGCCTTTTGCCCTTATTCATAACTCTCCTCTTGCTCTTATTCATCATAACTCGCCTTTCGCCCTTGTTCATAACTCGCCATTTGCCCTTGTTCATAACTCACCGTAACTCGCCCATCCCATAACTCACCATTTATCCATCCCCTTTTGTTATAAAACAAATTGTGTTTGAGGCTTCTCTACATGCCATCAGAAAATTTTACAGACAAAACCTAACTGTCCTTGGCCTTGACCCAAATCCATGTAGCAGTTTGCATACCACTGCCTGTCACAGCCAAGAGTTCACCTAGATTGTAATTATCTAAAGCTCCATATCTTGTTTATTATGAAAATGTGATGAGAGAAGGAATCTTCCATTTATGTCTCTGGATTTATGTCATATCAGCAGCATTATTCATGTGATGATTTTTGAAGACTTAAAGGGACTGGCCTAGATTTTTCCCACTACCAATAACATATTTCTACATGAATCGATAGAACATGATTATAGTAATATTACCTATCAATACTTTTTCCATGATTTTGTGGAATTTTGGAGAAAATTTCAATTCTTTACCAACTTTATATTGTAAATATAGTTTTCTCTCAATTTGAGCCAATTCTGTGTAGATTTTTTGTTACCTTTTTTTGGATTTCAATACATTTTAAAGCTTTATTGAGAGCATTTCTATAAGTGTTTAATTTTAAGTGAAATCTAGGCTAGTTTCTTTAAAGGAGTGGTTTGATTTCATAAAAGATCACCGCTAAAGAGGTTTCAGATTCAAATTTCAACTGCAAGTCCAGTCCTAAGTGTATGAGCAATTTTGTATTTCAAAGTTGCAAAGTTTTTGAGAAATTTTATATTTCAAATTTGCCTCTACCTATTCTTCATTGTGTAACTCTTAGCTATGCAAGTTTGTTTACCATAATTAGTCACAGTTAAAGAGGTTTCAGATTCAAATTTCAACTGCAAGTCCAGCCCTAAGTGTATGAGCAATTTTGTATTTCAAAGTTGCAAAGTTTTTGAGAAATTTTGTATTTCAAATTTGCCTCTACCTATTCTTCATTGTGTAACTCTTAGCTATGCAAGTTTGTTTACCATAATTAGTCACAGTTTAACTGATATCTTAAAATGAAACATGATTCAGCCTTACAATTTCATATGATTTATGAGAAAATATATGTATATTTTAATATGTAAAATTTGGCACCATGAGACCAAGTTGAAACATTATTGGACTCAGCTCCTTTAAACAATGTATTATTTTAATTTGTTACTAGCCATCAATATTACTCAACAAATTATTGAAAAGCTTTGAAATTGAATGCAGGTGTAAATGAAAATATCAACATCATTACTGCTAATATTATTGCTACAATTGTAATATAAGCAATATCAGCTAATAATGATTACGTGTTTTTATTCCACATTTCATTCTCATGTCAAATGCCTAGGAACAGTTTTGGTATAGGGGATACTCAACTTTCATTTGGTAAGGATGTAAAAGAGCTGCAAATGTGAACTTAATGAACAAAATCCAACAAGCAAAATTTATCTAGTCCAAATATGTCCATGTGCCCATGCATAGGTATGAGATACTTGGGCACGAAAATACTGGGGGGGGGGGTCGAATCCCAGGGGAAACATGAAATTTTTGTATGACGTATTCGGATAGTTTTTCAGCATTTGGAAGTTAGGGTTAAAGAACAGATAGACATCAAAACTAGGCACTTAAAGAATGAATATTTGCAAAAAGGTGATAATTTGAGATCTGAATTTTCGCCCAGTTTTTGCCAAATTTAAGACATTCTAACAACTTCAGATTAAAAAACTCTCAGAACAACCACTGCCACTGTGCTACATACCTATTATTTTTTCAAAAAACAACATTAATTTATTGCACAAAGTTGGCTAGCATGCACCTGGCCTAGATTATTGGATTTTAACAAAATCAACAATTAAATATCAAAATATAAGCTACAGTGTTTCATTCATAATATGACTTTTAATATCGGGTTCTAATCAAGGCCGGGTCTCCAATCAAAATGTTGATTTCCTAACAAGAAAGCCCAATTTACCCACAACATGAGGAGATTTCCCTCCGTAAATGTAAATTTATACACAAAGTTGATCTAAACTTTCCTCTCTATTTATAACATTTCCTGTGCATGGGTAGATTTCTGAGTTGTTTTATGTTTCTATCAGGTCTGCATGGTCAATGAATTTGTTCCTTTTTCTAACCAAATCTGCCCTTTTAAATGCATAGGATCCTATTTCAAAATGTGTATTTTCTTTTAACTAATTGACCTTGATTATCATTTTACCAAATAAACTTGAAATGAAACTAAAATGGCAATTCCAAAGTAACATTTGTGACCAAAAGATTGAACTGCGAATGGGGATTTATGTGGGTAGAGGGGAGTATACTATGGAAAGGCATTTAAGTGATGCGTTTTTCATAGATAATTTTCATCTTTGCAGAATTGCAAGTAAATTAGAGTCACCTGCTCCGCAGCCAATCAATGATCATGATTATGATGATGTTTTAATTAAATTCAGGGCTATAAAAAGTTATCAACATGTCCCCATGGATCTTTAATTTTGTAAAAGGTTGTATTCAAATACCAGATAGTATCAAGGACCAGGGAGAATGATTCATCGTAAAGCTTAGATTTTTGGATGCAAGCCACAGTCATTTGAAAATAAATGAAAAGGTCACTATTTTTCTCTAATAATTTGTGAAAATTATTTGTAAAAGTGACCAAATCCAATTGTATGTGATGATTGATTTGTACACAACAGTGTGTGACAGTTGCTATAAAAGATTGTTTGAATTCCGAAGTGTTAATGAAATGACGCCATTGATATGATTTGCAATTATCGCAATCCTTGTCAAATAGTTGAATTGGCAGAAAGTTCAAACATGTCACAAAAATTTGTCCGTACTAAAATATTAATTTTGTTTGGGTTTTAAAAGCCAAAAATGATCGGGCAAGGATTGTAATGTGTTTTTTTTCTGGGATACACATTATGTAGTTTTTGTTAATTGTTTAAAAACAGATAAGCGTTCAGAGTACTTTTTCATCTGTCCTGTGCTGTGACTAATTGACTTTCAAGAAAAAAAAGAGGGGAAAGCACCTACAAATTATTCCCAGGAAATATTCATTCATTCGCTTATGATATTGCAAGTTTGTGTATATAGCTACTTGAATTCAGTTATTAAGCATCTAAACATCAATTTTAACTTTTCCCATTTCAAATTTTACAATTCAGATTGTCTGGACTCCTGTCACTTGACATCTTATCATATTTATTCTTGCATCTTGAGACTGCAAAAAAGTTGACTGTGCAATAGCTGCTATTTTTCATTAATTGTTGCTACACATATTTACAGTGTCCAGTCTTGGGTCAGTGGCGGGTAAATCATTCCCCATATATTTACAGACAAAATGGCAATTTCTCAACCTAAACTCAAATGGTTGACTCACAATTGGTCTATGATAAATATGTCTTTTCAACAAAACAGACAACATTTTGAGTTGCCAATACGTCGAAATCACGTTAATACATTTTGCCCATTTTGAAGTAGTGCTACTTACAAGAAATCCTCAAAAGGCCTTAACAATTCTACAAAAATGTCACAAACGAAAAGTTCAAGTTTTATCATTAACAGTAAAATGATAGGACAATCATTAGGATTAACTTCAAAAGATATTGTGCGGGTATGTGCCTGCCGGACTGAAAATTGACCATCTTTATACCTCTTTTTGGCTTAAAAACCCACCCATCAATATACTAATTTTGATCGAAAAGCACCCAACTTAAATTGGGTACTTTTTTTGAAAAATTCCCCCCAAAAATTGGGTGCTTTCATCTGTGACGAAAACTAACTGATCGCTACACCAAATCTGTGAAAACCCACCCCAAAGGCAGGCACATATATGTATACCTTGTCAATGTAAGTACCCCCCCCCCCCCCCCCGGATTTCAAGACATAAGTAAAGACAGTGTTTTAGGGTCTTGTTGCTATTATGTTACATATATAACATATGGCAGCTATTGTGTTTTCTTCTTGAGACTTGATGCATTTTGCAGATGGATTCACCTGAGCAGATTATGCAATGACCCAACATGAATTTTTCATGTTGAGATAGAATAAGAAAACTAGGACATTTATGGAAATTTGTTCAAAACTAACACTTTGTTTTTGATGATTGTTTATGTTTAATATGTTTTAAAGGGAATGCTGTTCATGTTTTTTCATTTTGAGTTATTTTTGTCAATACTGGAGTTAATTTATTTATAAGAAAGTGCAAGATTGACGATGTAAAGTAAACTTGTAATCTTATCAATAGTTCTAAAAAGATGATTGTCAAGCAAATTTTGTCTTTTGGGTTCTATGAGGCAGTTTTTCAGTGTTTCTGATTTTTAAATTTTGTGTGGATGACGATTTAACATGAATTATTTATTAATTATATATAAGTTGATAACATCTGTTCAAAAACATAAACTCTTCTCAAAAATTGTAAATGCGGTAGAAGTAAAGAAGCCTGAATTTTGATAACTCAGTGATTTATTTCTAGAAACACTGCTGTTGAATTACCAGCAAATTTTTAATTGAAAGTACAAATGGGTGGGTGTCTCCTTTGAAATAAATACTCAAATAGTTTGTCTAAGTACTTTCTGGAGATGCAATTAAATTTAGGTATAATAGGTATAGAGAAAAGTTGAAATTCATATTTTTGATCGTTACTAATGCCTTGTAAATATCATCGGAAAGCAAGTGGCCACTAAAGAGATATGAATTTAATTCACTTGCAATTTAAGTAACTAAAAGGAGAAGTGAAGCTGAGTGAGTCGGACAAATCTGACTTAAGCCACATTATTTTGCACAGTATTTTTGAGCGTCAGGCAAGGAGCACTTATCCATCTGATTAATACATAATGATAATCATGATATAATTGTAGACGAAAGAGCTTAACATTGCTCTTTTGTGTAAAAACTTGTAGTTTCTACAAACTGTACGATTTGTATCTAGAAATACTTGTTAGCGGAAACAACTTCTACACAGATGCATTATTTTGTATAATTCCACTCACTCCAAGTAGGGTGCCATTTTTAAGCTTAATTTAAAATTGATTTTAATCTCTTTTTCTGTTAGCTTTTTGTTTTGAGACAAATCCATCCTTATATTTTGCTTTTTAGAAATAAAATCCAAGGTGTTAAACTCTCAGTCACTCTCAGTCAACTGGAGTGTTCTTAAGAGATTATGATTTTGATAAAAATAGATGCTCATATATAGGACTATGACATGCATTTGTAAAATAAGGCATGCTCAGTTTAACAGATTAGTCAGAAATAAATTGAAATAGATCACTGAAAAACGTGTCTTCCACTTGTAGGCCTACGATTAGGCAAAATTAGGTATGCTTAATTTGCCAGATTAGGCAGTATAAATTGAAATAGATCATTAAAAAACCCTCTTCTACTTTGAAAATCTTGACATTATAAGATTAATAATTAATACAAGAATTAGAATGTAATATTTGACAATGACCCCAGAATGAACTTTTACAAGTGAATAGTACTTAGTCACAATACTGTTCCATAATTAATGATTGATCAACTGATTTTAATTGATTATGCACTCCATTTGGACAAAATAAGTACCATTTAGTGGTAAATAAAGTACCAGATTTGAAACAAGTGGTTTTTAAAACAGGCACCAATTCTAAAAGGGGTGCTTTTTACTTTACAGTGCAGTGTGCTGCATAGCAAAACCTCAATTGCTGCTCTGCAGTGATTTTAATAAACAATTAAATTTAGAGGCTTTAATACTGCAACATACAGTTGTCAACTGTCTTGAAGTTTGGTGTTTTATGCCTGTCTTGAATTAACTAATGCACTTTGAAAATCAAATTTGTCTTCTGTATGATTTTGAAATTGATACTGGATTAAATTAATTTGACTTATTATGAAAACCTGCTTTGATTTTGAGATCATAGCATTTCTTGGTAATCAGTTATTATCATATTGGTGTTGAAACCTAAGCTAACATTGATAACAAAAATAATGATTTAATAAGTAAATTGAAACTATAGATATGATGTGATGAAAATAGTAGGGAAAATAATGACTATAAAAACATGAATCTGTACAGAAATCTTTCTAATTTGACATGGAGATAAAATAAACTACAGGTTTGATTATGTCGTAATCTCTTGCAACAAAAACATACAAACCAGTTAAAGATGTAGGATCCTATTTCAACAGTGTGTACTATTTACTTTAAACTAATTGACCCTGACTTCTGAAATGCATTTTGTGAAGTAATAGATGCTTAGGCTGTTTCTTGTTTACCCTCCAAAGGCAAAAGAAAGTATGCAACACTGGGGATGAGGCTGTTATGTAAATACATAAGAAATATAAACTATTTTATGTTTTATGCCATATCTCCAAAAGTATTAAGAATTTGAAGATGAAATTTGGATTTATAATCAGAAAAATATAAGCTTCAATTTGACATTAATAATATGTACTACTTTCAGTTGAGACCCAAGGGATGAGAATGTGATAGTAACCTACACCTTTAAATTTGTCACACTGATACAAACAGTATGAAGATTACAGCTATGTGAGTTTATTTAGCTCAATGGAGAAATACATCAAACTACAGGTTTGATAATGTCGCAATCTTGATCACTCGTTAATTTAACACAAACATATTTAAACCAGCTAAATGTGTTGCACCAACAGCTTTCTTAACAAAATTGTGATGAAAACAGCAGCTATATAAAATTCAAACCAGAATTCTATCTAGCGTGATGTGGAATATAGGTCATCATAGTGATTCAAGAAAGTCGTATCTGTAATAGCTGCCATATATTACATTTAATTAGCACCTTGTCAATAGAATGCAAAACATACTCAAAATTTGTCTCCTTTAGGCGACGGGAAAAAAACCCTGTTTTGCAGGCGGGTGGACCTGCCAAGTAGAGTCGGTCGGTCGAGCTTTTGTTTTTTTTCTAAAATTTTTTTTGACCAGAATAACCCTAAAATCCCCCAAAATTGGGATAAAAACTGAATATTTACAAAGAATTTTTTTTTAATTTAACCAAAATTGACAAAATTTGGTAAAAAAACAGCTGATTTTGTTTAACTTAATAGTTTTTTTCAAAATTGCAAATTTAGGGTCGTAAAACAGGGGTGTTTTTTTGGTCGCCTTTATTATATCCATAGTTATTGAAATGGTTCTTGTCAACTGAAGAGCCACTGAACCATGACTGAACACTACATAGTGTGTAATGTAAATTGATGTAAAATGGCAGCGATAACACTTACAACTTTCTTGCAATCACAAGACGATATATAGCTAGTCCTATGTGGCATCTTCAAGCCTTATATGGCAACTATGCCTCCAGGGCTTTTCACCCTGCCCTACATCACTATATGAATGCTTCATAATAAACCTGCTACAATTTCACTCAGAAACGGGAGAGATGAAATGTCAAAAAATGAGTGAAAATTAATCAGAGCTCGATGAGGTCAAATGGTGGCATATTTTTGTGTAATGTGGAATTGCTGTCTATATAAGTAAAGCATTATGAGATTTTGGTGTAGTGATTTTATGGTTGTATTAAAAAATCTTTCAAAGAGAAAATGTTAAACCATGCATTAATGCTAATGGTATTTGCCCTTTTTATTATTGAACTGATATACTAAGTAAATGTAGCATGTAAAAGCAACTGGCAGCTGAATTTTTTTATTTTTATTTATTGCAATGAAAGGGAAAAACCCAAATGGGTAGAGTGTATTATGTTGCTTAAAATATTTTAAATTTCCCTTTGTAAAAATCTTAAAAGAAAAATATTTAAAGATTTCTTTTTATAAATTTGAACTTTAGATATTAGTGTTTAGAGTAAGATTACAAATATATGGTTGTTTATTAAATTTATTGCAATTGTTTTACACTAAAAAAAAACAGAATTCCTTTTTTTTTTAATTCCTCGCGTATCTTTTATTGTCATTGCTTGTTGCTATAAGCTATTCTATTCTTTATCACATTATTACAAAATGGTTAAGACCATATTTTGTAAGAGTGATAGGTGACAAAGGCTCTCAACATTTTTTGTTTGGTTTTTGCACCATATTTATAAAGTCTGGATATGAACCTGATACAAAAGTGATACCGTACAAAATAAGCTTGCAAAAATGTTAATTTGAGCAATGTATTGTCCCCCCTTAAGAACATTTTTTGTAAGAGAGATAGGTGACAAAGGGTCTCACTATTTTTTACACCACATTTAAAAAGTCTGGATATGAATCTTATACATAATGTGAACAACAGTGTCAGCAGTGTATTTGAAAAGTCATTTATTTGAAAAGTTCAATATAAGATTTTCAGTTGATCGGAATACAATTGAAAGAAATTATCTGATTGAAAACATTGAATTTGTAATTATATTGATGGATTTGATGTGTATAAAGGCTAGTTCAAGGTTATCATAGATGTAGTAGGATAAACAAAGACAGATTGAAAATTTATCTTGCATTTCTAGTTGTGTGTTTTTTCACTGTTTTGAACTAATGAAATTGAGATTGTAAATATTTCATCTGTGTATGCATATCTAAGAGAAAGCTCTCCCATGAATGAGAATTATGAAATACTGTCACAAAAGCCTGAAATGATGCCAAAATTTGTAACAGGTAAAAATAATCTAAGTAGATTGCAAAATGATGTCTGGTAGAGAGAGAGAGGAAGTACATATGTTATGCTCAATTGAATTTATCTATTCCTTGGTTTTGACAATGATTGATTGCTATTATTTCTTACATTACAAGAAATTTTGTTCACTTTTTTCAAGATTATTCTTGGGTGTTTTTTATTTATTTACTTATTTATTTGTAATATTTTTATTATTTTTTTATTCAATGTGACGATCAAATAACTAAAGTATTAAAAATTGATTTTACCCCATCCGATTGGGGTATATGGCTTGTATGGACATGAGTGACATAATTTGGGTCCCATATGCTGATGATTTAATTTCCAATTCACATATTTAATTGCAAATCTTGTAAACCTCCGAGTCCTAAGTGATCACGCATCATGAGTGGACATTTTACTGAATAAAATTTTCATATTTTTTTTTTCTTAGCAGTTTATAGGTTTCAAGTTGAAGATGATTTTCAAAGAAATTGAATTTTAACTGACCTATGCTAATACTTAAGCTAGCTTATAGTTTTGTCTTAATTTTAATTTAGAGCGGATAACAATCTTTTTTTTTGTAATTTTTTGAAATAAACCCAGCAGTATTTTTAATACACTTACATTTTACAAGCCAAACTTATCCTGTTTTTTGACAAAGTCTATTTGTTCTTCTCCCTTTGTCCTAAACCTACCAACATACCAGTCTTCTTCTCCATCTCCTCTCTCTGTCAATCAAATTTGTTGAATTAATTGATCAAGCAATAGACTGGTGTGCATTTGGTATGATTATACAGTTATTTTCACAGACAATTTCTGCTGTTTTTCTGTTTTAAGTAATTTTACAATTTTAAATTATGTGGTATAGAAGATTTGTATAGTGTGTAACTCTATGATAATTTCAATTTTTTCACCATGGTGTAATTTTCACATTTTCCTGGTAAACGCAAAATCTGCAAAAATAAAACCCATACAAAAATTACCATGTATGCATTGCTACGATTTTATCCTCAATGGCCTGGCGGTGACATCGACCTACATACAACAGCGCTGACATGTGCACCGGTCGTGCCAGCCATGGCAGGCAAAAGGCGACAACGAATCTCGTTTTTGGTATAGTCAAACGGGTTCAATTAATGTCTCGTCTAGGATGGGTATTAATAATGAATCAGACCTGACACTGTTGGGAGGATGTTGAAAGAGGAATGGCGAGGCAGAATTGAACATTTTGAACATCAGTTTTTATTTTGTAAGCATTTGAAATCAAAGTAAGGTTTCAATCACTTCAAAGTGATAGTTGTAGGATTTTTTTCTCAGAAATGACACTGTGATGGTGGAGGAGGAGGATAGACTGTATCACCATTTTCAATATCTTTAGCATTTCAAGGATGTTGAAAACAAAAGAGAAGAACCAAATTCAAGATCTTTAGCATTTTCTTTTAATTCAGCATATGCACATATTTATTTTAGCTGAATGTTTCAACTATTCATTTAGAAATCTCTTAGTTTTACAATATACGATTGAGTAAATTGCTTTTTTTTATTGTTTCCAATGTTGTATGTAAGGATAATTTTCAGATAACTCTGTTTATATTTTTAAGGAGTATAGAACCTGATGGGCTGTACTTGGCTTATTTTCCTTTTCTCCTTCACATTTTTTGAGAATATCATAGTATTGGCACTGATGGTGGAGGATGATAGATGATGTCACTATTTGTGAAGTATTCTACTCTTAATTGTATCACAATGTCATCGTATGGTATGGACAGACTTTGTGTCCACTGATACAATATTCCCCATACAAATTCAGGATTCGTTCTTTATTCATCTCATTTATCTCATTCAATTTCAATAGTGAAACCTCAGTTCCTAGAAATATACTACTGTAAATGTTTGCTTAAAAGGTTATGATATTGGATGTGAAATTGTATAAATCAAACATCAAAACTGGGGCATGGTGCAAAATGCAGGTGGTAAATTGATAAAAGTGGAAGAAAATTGCATATAATGCTGATTTGATTAATGTATTTTGCAAATTAAGCTGCACTTGAAATAAATATGACCTTTACAGTAGTGCAATGGCAACTTATCCAGTAAGCTTAACATTTACATGAAATACAACCCCTGGTTTAAAAGCTTTCATAGTGAATAGAACATAAATCTACGCACAGACAAAGACAGTTTATCAATTTAGATGACATGAAAAATAAATCTATTTAGACTATAAATTATCGGTATAAATGAATTGTGACATTCATCTCATCTCCTATTGAGAGTGCGAATTTACTAACACTGTTATGTGTCCGTACATCTCTATACAGCCGTATATGCACCAAACTTTGTTTTGCACTACATGAGAAAATACATGCCAGTGTCATAATTTGCCGAAATGGATTTTTTTGCAGATTTGAAATCCCTATGCTTACTTCAAATCATCTGCAAGAAAGTGATCAAAAATATGAAATATATCTGTGTGTACTTTATCTAAGTTTTACCTTTTACTCCCTGACAACCTTTGATGGACCATAATTTTACAAGAAAGGGGGTTAAGTTTAATGAGGTGTCATTTTAATTTGTATAACATGGTCTTTGCAAATGTTATAAAAAGTGAAAATGACAAGCGGCTGCATTACGGCTGGTTTGGGATGAACGGTCACATATTATCAATCATTACAAGTTCAATGTTAAATAGTCAAAAAATGGTCAATATTAAAAGTCAAAAATGAGTGCAACAAAATATCCAATTGCAATTTTACATCAGTTTTTGTATTGACATGAAAAACCATTCCTTGATAACTACCTGCTTTATGGTCCTAAACTCGAAATCACCATTCTTGAATGATTTAAAATCTAAAATCTAGAATACAGGGTCCTGTTGTATACAAATGCAACAGACAGCCTGTATTTTGAAGTTACATGATCAGTTTGTCCAAGATATTATGGCACAGATTTAAATAAGCTATGGGGAATACATCAAGTTGATGATCAGATAGCTACCTTTATCACACTCTGATAGCTACCTTTATCACACTCTGGTTACTCCAAGTGATAAAAATGGATGGTTTATCTTAGTGAAATAAACATTTATCACCATTTCTGTTCAGCTTGCATTGCAGGCCATTGTAAACTGACATTTAGTTAAATCTTTATTGCGAGACACCAACCTGGGCATATTGCATTAATCTCCATCATTGAGATGGTTTTTATTCCCTATGTCCTGAACACATTTAGTTAGATAAAGGTTAGAAATATTTTTTGCATCATAAGCTTATATTTTTACTTACTGGCAAAGATGTGAAATTTATTAAGTTATTTTTTCTCTTTTTTCATTACATATGTCTCCTATCCAACCAATCTTTGGCATTTCTGATTTCTTATGGTTGTTTCTGCAATCAATGGTGCTTATTTCTGTGATCAATGATGCTCGTTTCTGCAATCAACGATGCTCATTTCTGCAATCAATGATGCTTGTTTCTGTGATCAACGATGCTCACTTCTGCAACCAATTTGGTAATACTGCAATGAACAGGTAAGCATTTTTTAGTTCAAGTTTGTTGTTATTTACTTTGTCTCTGAAAGCATATTGTAAAATCATCAACCTTTGACTCAACAGGAGTTGAACCAGGAGCCATTGCACCAAAAGCATAAAACAAAAAAACAAAAAAAAAACTAGCTCTGGCAATGTGAAAGACTATATACACGAATCAATTGATCATCAGCAAAATTATGTGCTTCATATCTAACTTTTATGCATCTAATTTCTCGACAGCTAATACTGCCTGTTTAAACAACACTGGTCAATACTCTTGGTCGATCTTTCATCACACTAATACAATTTCTGCCTATTTCATGTTTTAACAACATTGAGATTTTTAATAAATCAGCTCTTTAAAATGATGGGTACATTACATGAGTAAGTACATGACAGAAAAATATATACAACCAAAGTATTCTTTATATAACCTTAAACATGTTCTACAAAGTCAAAGTAAAAAATTGTCTAAATCAAATCTGTGACTTATTCAGAATAGGATTACCTATTTCACTTAGTAAAATAATTGTATATTCCTGCCTGTTATATAATTACGTATCTTACTTTATATTCCTACCTTCACAATCACAACATGTTGTTATATAAAGTTATTTGTGATGCTTACATAATACAGACATGTAAGCATAGCCATTTGCTTCTTATTTGCTTTGCATAATCAAGGTATTACACAAGAAATGTTCAAAAAAGGCTACAAACGAACAAATTAAGACGCATGTTTCTAAATTTTCTCAAAACAAGAAAAAGGATTGTTATTTATAACACACGACTGTGATTTTTATAAGTGTGATAAATTTCAACTACTTCTAAACAATTTTGAGCACAATTGACAATTTTCAGGCTGTAGCAACAATATCTAGACATGTGAAATCAAATACAGTGCTCAGAATGGTTGATTGAAATACATTCTTTTTACCCATTTTTTCTATCTTTAACTCCCAAACGCTTAAAAACTATCTAAGTCCGAATACGTCATACAAAAATTTCCCGTTTCCCCTGGGATTTGAACCCTTGACCTCTCGCATCCCGTTCCAATGTCCACCTATGGCAAGCCACCGAGTATGGCCTGCCATGGCAGCATCTGTAACCCCGGTCTATGACGTATTTGGACTTAGGCGAATTTCTTGATTTTTGCTTGTTGGATTTTGTTGGACTGAGGAGGGTTAGGGTTATAGCATGATGTAATGGCTTAAATGGCCTGAAACCATGAGATTTTGTCCAATTTGAGGCCAAAATTTAGCTCAAAAATAGGGACAAAAACTGTCATAAAATTATGAAATGTTTATCAAATAAAATAATTTCTTTTGATTTGAAGAGATAATTATACTGGCTTCCTCAATAGAACCTACAAATATATACTTTTTGAACATAAGTAGCCAAAATACTGACTTAGATTTATAAAAAATTAGTTTTAAACAAGAAGCTCATTAATTATTCATGAGCTAATTTGCATATGATTAGCATAATTGATAATGCATCCTCATTTTCAGAAAGCTGAATGTCCAAGCTATCCAGTGATGTGCCACTTCCAATACCATTACAAACGAGTCTCATTAAAAACAAGCCATATAGTTCCTACTACCCAGTGCACACAATTCATGCCATTTTGGGGCGGGTTAAATAGGGTTAAACATTCAAGGTGATTTGGAATCTTATCCCATCTTTGAAAAAACTTCAAGATTAATAACACAACTTTAACATGTACTTAAAGTGTTAATGACAAGTATTTACAGTATAGAGGAGGGACACAAACATATCATTAGAGTAAGATTTTCAAACAAGTCTTTTTGTTAAAAAGTCAAATATATTGATACAAAATCTGAACTTGTCCAGTATCTCTCAAATTGTTATGTAACTAAAACACATGCTTCATGTCTGATATTGATGTATTTGAATAAGCTTTAAGAACCTGTTACGCTGTGATATGCATGTAATATAAACGATGATATACCCGTGATATACTTGCAGGCACAAATATATGAGATAATATGTGTAATAGTATTGCAGCTCACACACAATCTCCCATCAATTATAGGTTGTATAATGCAATGGCGGTGTCACAAGAGGTGATTGCGGTGAACTTTTGAACTCGTAACCTAATACGCTCTGTGTTTTCTCTGTTTCTTGGCTATTCTACATCAGATGTTTTCAAAGCAGATCGAGGAGGTCTTGTTATAGAGAAAAGCAATCCGTCTTTGTCAGATTTATTCTTAAATTGGCAATAGGAGTGGTAGAATTTTTTGTTCTTGATCATATTTTTGGTCAGATAATAACATTCTTGATCATATTTTTGATCATATTTTTGGTCGGGATTTTTATAAGTTATTTTGGGTACTGTTTTATCCCATGATATTTTTTTTCTTTTTGAGCAACATTTGTTCATTCATATTTTGAATTATTTTCCTTTGTCTATGTTTTGTATAGAGAATCTGTCTTAATCAGAGCCATAATGTAGGAATTATAGGGGCATTTGACAAGTTCAGCACCATCCCCAAACTTTTCCCCAAACATTTTGAGATTTTTGCATCATTTGAAGTATTAGTGGTAATATTGACAGTATGCAAACTTTCATTGGCAAATTCAAACCTTATATATCAAAATATTTAGATGTTCTTTAATTTTTAATTATCGTTCTCGAAAACAATAGATATTGCCCCAATAGTTGAATTTCGAAAATTTAATTAGATTGGCCTTTTCAGGAGATCTAGGCCTAATGCAAACTCCAAATTATGATGTAAAAGGAATGTTTTACAAACAATCTTTTGTTCTTTCTTGATATTTAGCATAAGTCAATACGTTTAGAGAATAGCCTCATACCCAAGATAAACAAACAAAATGAAATTCAAATTTTTGACTTTTCTAAAGGTTTTGATCAAATTTTTTCTGATATCCGGTAGTTGACTATTATTTTCTAACATATGAAGTGTAAACTAGTCATGTCAAGACATGACACACAAGACGGCACATGTTGTTAAGAATGTCCAAAAGTACACCAATGTGAAATTTCAGGTCAATCGGAGCATTTTGGTAGGACCTTTCTGAATTTCTTGTGGACTTTCTGATTTTGTACATTTTTTGTCAAATTTGAGAAAGGTGGAATTACTTCTAAGCAAAACGGCAGGAACACCATTCAAATTTAACCCGAGTCGGTATAGTACCGGCTCCCGTGTATATGTACCGTATACCCAGGCCAACCCAAAAGTTTAAAAACACAATATAACCCCTAAACGTGCTTTGATTTTAATTTCCCTCGCTTTATTATTTCATTTCAGTAGTTTGAATTGTTTCACTAACCAGCATTCACAAAAAATGTCGACTAACATATTTGACATTTACGTTATAGTCTATGGGTGAAGCCATATTTGTTGAAAATTGTGATGGAATTTAATATGAAGAATTGTTCACCTCTGTCGAGTAAAAAAGAGCAAAACGACCCATCACCCATGGGTTCAAAGCTTTATTGAAGCCATCCGATATATAAGACCATTGAAAATGATAACTACCCGTGCCTGTTGACAGACTCATCAAGTTTCCGACACGTGACCTGAAAGCCGGTAAATCGGTTCGTCGGGACAGCGGTACAGATACACGTGGAATGACCAGGATTCAAAGGGTTAAGGTCTAAATCTACCATAAATTTACGTAATTTGAGCTTACAGTTCAGCTAAATCCTTGTTCAAGGGTGTATACGTGTATCTAAGAAAGCCAATTGTTCTTTTGAAAATATTTGTTGAGGCATGTGTATTGCAGTGCACCCCCCTTATGGTATTTATGATACATAGCTGGAATTGTATCTTAAAGACCCATGCCACTTGACCAGTCCAACTCCCTGGCAAAACCCCAACATTTGGAAACCAAGTAAGTTCTTGTAAACCTTGCAATCCCAAGGTGTACATAAATAATTGACCCTGTCACCTTTATCCTCTATTTCTGTTTGTCTGTAAAAGGTGAAGTGAGTTCAGGAAAACCCCAAATGCTTGTAAAAACTGTCACCAGTAAATGCCTCCCAATTTGTGTAATTGG